>RDRW01000416.1:0-102728 GCA_007896445.1 Puccinia hordei | reverse complement strand
GCTTATAAACTGAAAGACAAGAACAGTGAAGAGCTGCTAACAACAACGGCAATCAAGATGGGATCACACCAGAACTTCACTGCTGATGGAAATGGTGAATCATTACAACAACTTATATAATCAAACCCTTCCTCCAACGACATAATTCACAACACTGTGGCCAACAACCAATCCCCAAGGTTTCCATTCATACAATCATCAAACCACCAAACAACCGCCTTATGCATCCCACACTCTCCACCAATATCACCCTTTGCATCATCATGATCTCAACATCAAAGACCAATGTTGTATATTCCCCTTCAAACCCCTGAGAATCACCCATCACACCCACATGTGACCAACATTCTGAGCCAAAGCTCACATGGAATTCCGCCTCCTTCTTCTCAATCTTTTTGATAGGCTACTCACAATCCAACCCTGCCAGCTACTTACAATCCAACCCTGCCAACTTTCAGTTACAAAGACGGCACTCACAATCACTCGAGCACTCTATTTCTTACGAGTCTCATCAGAACAGCCATCAGAGAAGCCATCACAATCCCATCACAAACATTCACCACCAAACACATCACCCATTTCACTTGGGGTTGCTCCTCTTTCTTCTCAAAGCCAATCAAAATACCATCACAACATTCACCACCAACACATCACCCAATTTCACTTGGGGTTGCTCCTCTTTCTTCTGAAAATCATCACAGAAGCCACTCACAATCCCACCACCCGCAACCTTCATAAATCACTATCACTTGGAAATCCCCTTGGATCCGCTCATTCTCATCATAGACAACACTCACAATCCCCCCAGGGTCTGGGAGATACCTTTATTCTCCAAGCCTCTCACCTGTTGATTTACCAAGAACTGGGGTGATGAGCTTCCAGAAATGATCTACAAAACATTGTGGACCACGTCAACAACCAAATGTCTCATGCTGGGTTTGAAACTTCTCATCCTGCCAATATAGACAATGAGGATGGCCTTGATCAAATCAGATTAGGAAATGAATAGCGCCAATATTTCCAATCCAGACATTAATTTTTCAGAAACAAGGCAATCACACCCACAGAACATTGCACACAACAGCCTGCTGCTTGGGGCTGAGGGAGCCACCAGGTTTCAGGGCTTACTCTATGAGACAACCAAGAAGATGTCCCAAGTGCCAGGCCATCCTGTTTGTAGGTGAAACAAATTCTCTTTGCTTCCGTAATGGAAGTATAAATCTTCCTCCCTCACCATCACCACCTGAGTTGCTCCGTATGTTCCAAGAGGCCACTCAATCCCGCACACAGGAAGGAAGGCAACTCATTGAAAACATTCGCCTCATCAACAGCAACTTTTCTTTTACTTCATTGGGACTCAACACAGAGACCAGATCAGCCTTGCAAAACCAAGGTCAAGGAGTTTACACTTTCAAAGTCAAGGGTAAAATCCATCACAGGATTGGAAGTTTACTCCCACTCACACAAGAGCAACCAAAATTCCTACATATTTATATCTATGACAATTCAAATGAGTTTGAAAACAGAAAGCATCATGTTCAACATCTTTCACCGATTTTAATGAGAAATATCCAATCAATTCTGCATGCACACAATCCTCTGATTCGGCAATTTGAATCCCTTGCATCAGATATTTCACCTTCACGCTCCATACGCTTGACAACAAATGCAACAAATGTGGACCAAAGGGTTTACAACCTCCCAAGGGGTGACCAGATTGCTGCAATTTGGGTTGAAGGTATTATTTTTTTTGCTAATAATTATCATTCAACAAAACTTCATTCTGAAATGCTTTATTTTAAAGGAAATGACCCTTCATCTCATAGCACTTGCAAGGTCATCATCAAATATTGAGGTGGATCACTTTCAAGGATTTCTGAACTTGACAACAAATATGATCCACTCCATTATGTACTTTTACATCCAACAGGTGATCTTGGTTGGTGTCCTGAGCTAAAGCAGCAGGTGCCACAGGCTACTGCAATGAACTATTACGCATATCGTTTGGCATATTGCAACCCAAATCACTCCCTCATTCATTGGGCTGGCTGCCTCTTCCAACAGTACTTGTCAGCTATGTGTATGAAACACTGGCTTAATGTTTATAAAAAGCCAGGTACTATCACTGTGCTGAAAGGTTATCAGAATAATCACAAGTCTTATTCTCTCTATAGTGTCCAAACTATGCACAGAGGATAACCTAAAACTCCTTTGTAATTGTCCCTTTGATATACAAATAAGTCAATCAGGAAAAGACTAACAGCTAACCATATAGGTTTGGCTATCTTTCTGTCTTTTTGAGAGTGTAACAATATAAATTGTTACTAAGCAGCTGGCAAGCACTTGAGCTGATTGGCTACTGTCAGAGGTGGTAGTCTTGCAGCACTGCTTTCTAAGGAATAGTCCAAGGTCTAAGATGGGATGTTCTAAGATAACTTGATAACTAGTCCAGTAAATAAGGTGGGTTGGATAAAGGGGATAACCTACTCTAAAAGTAGGAGGAGAATATTCAGAGTACTTACAAATATGGTACTGGGGGAATATGCTGAGGAACCAATCCTAGGCCAGAAATGGCCTCCTTTTATATTCTAGAGATTCCTTGAGGAAGGTTCTAGAATGTTATTCTAAATTCTGCTCTAATGTATTACAATTCAAATGTACCATGATGTAATGGGAATTGTATTGAATTGAGCACAGTATTTTCTATGTCCCCATGACCTCATGACATGTATGTATAACCAATCACATCATGGGCCAATTCATTTAATAGAACAATACTGGGCAATTACCATGCACTTAGGTAATTTCTTTCTTATAAGCATGATTTATTTATTATTATATTTATGCAAATAAGTTTATTGTCTCTCAGCTTTTATGACAATATTTCTTAATCAATAATTATACTTTTATTCCCTTTTTCTTAAAGTATCTTTATCATATGATACAGTACTAGAAGGAGTAGGAATTTAGTGGTGGTTTGAGTGAGCTACCCCACTTAATTTTACATTCTGAGTTGATTGATATAATAATATTTTATGATATGTTATTATTTACATTAGTAATACATTATTTCTATTGTATTTTGCAGTTTAGTCAGTGCTTAGGATACTATGGAGTATCTCTAGGGCTGACAGTACTGCACTGACCAATATGTAAAGATTGAATCAGAAAGATTGCTTTACATTTTATTGAATCAACCTAACTTCCGTGTGGAGAAATACTATGGTGTGGTTGATGCTTATGAGCATGGAGTTCAATTGGGAAATGATACAGGTACATGACTTATTTACCCTTTGCACACAAAAATTTTACTGACAGCATATTCACACAGGCCGCCGTATAGTGCTGCCTACATCCTTCATTGGCGGACCACGTGACATGAAGGCAAGGTTTCAGGATGCCATGGCTTTAGTTCAGTCCATGGGAAAGCCCAACCTCTTTATAACCGTCACCTGCAACCCAGAATGGCCTGAGATCAAGGATAATTTGCTTCCAGGTCAGTTAGCACAAGACCAACCTGATTTAACAGCTTGCATATTCAATGCACACTTGAAGAAAATCTGTGATGAACTGTTCAAGCAGGGTATTTTTGGGAAACCCTTGGGTCGCACCCATGTCATTGAATTTCAGAAGAGGGGGCTACCCCATGCCCACATCTTACTTATTCTTGATCCAAATGACATACCTCAGACAACCCATGAGATCAATCAATTGGTCAAAGCTGAAATCCCTGAAGATCCACTATCACAGCCATTACTTTACAAATCAGTCACTCGCCACATGATTCATGGCCCCTGCGGACCATACAACCCAAATGCCCCATGTATGGTTGATGGAGTTTGTTCAAAGAGATTTCCAAAGCCTTTCTGTGATGAAACTGTCATCACTGAAAATTCATACCCACAATATTGGAGAAGGCCAGGTCAAGCTGTGACAATAAGAAGGGGAAACTCTGATTTACACATTGACAACAGATGGGTTGTTCCATATAGTCCCTACCTATCTGCAAAGTACCAATGTCACATCAAGGTGGAGATCTGTGCAGAGATTTCAGCTGTCAAATATCTGTACAAATATGTTTACAAGGGGCATGACAAGATTGTCTTGGATGTGGGCAGAAGTTTTGATGAAGTCAACCAATTCCGTGATTCCCATTGGATTGCAGCTCCAGAGGCATGCTGGCGTATATTCTCTTTCAAGTTATCTGCAACATATCCTTCTGTGAACCGCTTGGATATACACCTACCCAACCAGCATAACATTATGTTTTCACAAGATGAGCCCCTGCATGAGGTAATTGAAAGAGGTGCTAACACCAGAACAATGCTTACAGCATTCTTTGAAAGAAATCAGATTGATTCAGATGCTCGACTTCTGAAATATGCAGACTTCCCTCAACACTATACATGGCATCCAAAGCGCAAGGAATGGAGACCACGCCAACGTGGTTGTGCAATAGGAAGAATATATGCAGTTTACCCCTCAGATCCAGAAAGATGGCATATGAGGTTGCTCCTGAATAATGTAACAGGCCCTACTTCTTTTGAGGATCTCCGCACATTTCAGGGTCAGCTTTATCCCAGCTTTCAAGTGGCAGCTTTGGCTTGAGGTCTTTTGCAAAATGATAACTACTTGGAAAATACAATGGAAGAAGCAAATGTCCACATGTCACCATATCACTTGAGAAAATTATTTGGAATCCTTTTAGCAGCATGTCAACCCTCAGACCCCCTGAGGTTGTGGAATTTTTCTTTCAATTGGATGACTGAAGACTGGGTTCATCAAGGCTATCGGGATGATTCATGGATGACAAATAAAATCATTGAAGCAATCAATCCGATTCTCCTGCAGAATGGTCTCCTTTGTGTGGACCTTTCGTTTCCTGATCTTCCAAGGTATAATCCCTCAGTTGGCGAAAATAACCTCAATCAAAATTGGATGTTGCATGAAGAGGAATCAAGCTTTGATGTACCTCAGCATGAACTCAGCAATGCAGACCTTCTCAACTCCCAGCAAAAACTAGCTTTTGAGAGAATCCTTCTTGCATGTCATTCTGAAATTCCAGCTTTCTTCTTTATTGATGGGCCTGGTGGTTCTGGGAAAACATTTCTATACAACTGTCTCCTTGCAAATGTGAGATCAACAAGAAGAATAGCTGTTGCATGTGCTGGAAGTGGTATGCTTGCCTTTTACACTATTACTTCCATCTTTTCCTGACATTATAATTATTTTTAATTTTATATTGAACAGGTATAGCAGCAATGAACATGCCCCATGGTAGGGCTGCTCATCTCACTTTTGGGATTCCTCCTAAACTGTCACCAAATTCAGTTTCATCAATTGCCAAAAATTCTCATAAAGCTGATGTCCTCAAGAAAGCAAAATTAATCATATGGGATGAAGCACCCATGACTCATAGGCATGCTCTTGAATTGGTGGATAGGTTGCTTCAAGACCTTATGGATTCAAACCTTCCCTTTGGTGGCAAGGTCATGGTACTGGGAGGGGACTTCCGTCAGGTTTTACCTGTTGTTAAGAAAGGGTCACGCCCTCAGATAGTCAACGCAAGCATTGTAAACTCTCACTGCTGGATTAACTTTTGACACAACATAATTTGCCTCTCAGTCAACATGCGTGCTGCTGGTGATCCTCAGTTTCAGAATTTTCTCTTATCCATTGGAAATGTTCAGGGGCTCACTCACAATTCCAACAGAATCAATTTACCTCACTCAATGGTGGTCCTTGGTGGTTCAGATGACCAAAATCTTGATTTGCTGATAGACAAAATCTTTCCAAATATCAGCACTTCATTCTCCCATCCCAATTATTTTACAGACAGGGCAATCCTCTGCTGCAAGAACAAATCTGTCAATCAAATCAATTCAAAGGTCTTGAGTTACATCCCATCTGAACTTATTTCTTACACCAGTCATGATTCAGTAGAGGACGATACTCAAGGTCTTTACTTGCCTGAGTATATTAATAGCATAAACCTATCTGGATTTCCCCCTCACCTCCTTCAAATAAAGCGGGGTGTGCCTATTATCATGCTAAGGAACCTGGATCAAACAATTGGTCTTTGCAATGGAACCAGATTGATTGTTGAAAACTTCAGTCCTTCAGTCATTTTTGCAAAAGTGGCTTCAGGAAACAGAATTGGTGAATTGGTTGCCATACCTTGCATCCCATTTATATCTGACCCTGAAGAGACTGGACTCCCCTTCAAGCTAATATGCACCCAGTTTCCTGTTAATCTTGCTTTTTGTCTCACAATCAACAAGTCTCAGGGTCAGACCATTGGAAATGTTGGTATTGTGCTTCTTGAACCTGTTTTTAGTCATGGGCAACTGTATGTTGCTCTTTCTCAAAGTAAGTCCAGTCACACAACAAAGGTTGTAATCCCTCAGCCAGAATCTGGCCCTCCTTCATACCAAACTTCAAACATTGTTTACAAAGAGGTTCTCTCACGTGTTCAATCACAGTGATATATTTTTTTTTGTTGCTATTTGGCCTGTTTTTTGTTTTTTGTTTTTTGTTTTTTGTTTTCTTACTTTTTCATTTGCATTTTCATTTCACTGCCAGCATAATTGCCTAGGTTGAGTGCATCCCAGTTAAACTAGGATGCAAACAACCAATTAAAAGTAGGTTGACCTCAACCAATGAAATATAAAACCAAGGGGGGTCCCTTGGATTTATATTTCATCAGTTGATTTCAACCAAGTTTAAATTGGTTGAGTGTATCCCAGTTCAACTGGGATGACTTCATCCTAGGAAATTATTCTGGCAGTGTTTTCATTTTCCTTTTCATTTTTATTTTCATTTTCTTTTATTCTTCTTTCATTTTTGTGTCATCTGATGGTTTTTCAATTGGAATTTATGTAATTACACCATAATTCTTCTTGCTAATTTCCCCCCTCCCAAAAAAAACACCCACTCTAAATAAAATCCACCTTGAATCCCCAAATTTGGGGGCTTTGCCCTTGTTTATTTATATATTTCAAGTTGTATGTATTTAAATATGTGTATATATATTTGTGTAACTTTTATGCAGCTAACCTCGTGATGAGAGTCAGATGATGAGGTTCAGTTATCTCTTGCTCTATCAAAACATGAGGGTTGTGGTCAGGTCAAGTGCCCTCGTGATGCGTAGCTGATTTGAATCCACCTACATACATAAACGTGCAGGTAGGTTATTCTTGTTTTAATACTGACTCCCAAGAATCTGATTCCTTCAAACACTTCTTTAAACCTTGTGATCTCAACTAGGATGATGAAAAGAGCAAGCGGTCAGAATTGCATCTGGTTCCGTTCAACCACCCCTCGTATCACCACCATCATCACCACCAGACCAACGCAGTCCCAGTCTCGCCATCGCCGACCGTTTAGCCATCTCACGCCGAGCCAGGACGAGCCAAAGAGCGGGGCCAGCGAGCCGATGAGGGCGGCCTATCCGACGCTCTCGACCTCCAACTTTCTATGCCACCAACCAGAAGATATCAAGCGTATCGCAGGTCTGACCAGGAGCCCGGGGGGCCAGCACTCCTCCATCGGCAAATCCACACCACCGGTCAAGCTCAAGTAAATGGCCCCACAAGATCCTCTTAGGATTCGAGACCCTAACCTGATGAGCTGGTTAGTATGTTTCAGGCTATCAGGGACGCCCTGGCGATCACCCTCCAAACCGACGAGAGCGCTGTCCTCTTCGGCGAAGACGTCGCCTTGGCGGCGTGTTTAGGTCAGTCTTGTACACCGCTCTAGGACTGGCACCGTCTGGGCTGTTTCATCAACTGACTACTCTCCTCTACCTTTTACAGATGCTCCTTAGGTCTTTCGGAAGAGTACGGCCCCGATCGTGTGTTCAATACTCCCCTGACGTCAGTTGATCCATCCATCGATTTGTCTGGTCTCTCCGCATGTCTATCTACACACGTTTAACCATTTCTTTCGTATGTTTTGTAATCAACTCTGTCTTAGCGAACAGGGAATCGCTGGTTTCGGGATCGGGATGGCTAGCATGGGACATACAGCAATAGCCGAGATCCAATTTGGGGACTAGTTGAGTCACCTTACCCCGCAACAATAGAGCATTCCGATCGACATGCTGTCATTATGGAAGGAAACGAAATCACACTAACGATCTTGGCTGGACTTCTTCTAGCATCTTTCCAGCGTTCGACCAACTGGTGAACGAGGCTGCTAAGCTTAGATACCGAAGTGGAGGCATGTATGATTGTGGAAAGTTGACAGTTAGGACGCCTGTAATGGCCGTCGGACATGGTGGATTATACCATTCGCAAAGCCCAGAGGGATTTTTCCAGCAAGCATCAGGATTGAAAGTAAGAACTCTTTGGCACTGCCCTGAAGAAGGTGATCGGTGGAGGAAATAGAACGCTTATCTTACATGGGGGGCTGATGGTGGGCCGGCAAAAACAAAAACAACAACAACAGGTAGTCATACCGAGGTCTCCAATTCAAGCCAAAGGGTTACTTCTCGCCTCGATCAAGGAGCCAAACCCGGTAATATACATGGAACCCAAGGTGCTTTACCGATCCTCAGTCGAGTGGGTGCCAGCAGGGGAGTACACTCTGCCGTTAGATAAGGCGGAGGTGGTATGTGCAGGAAAGGATTTGACGATGGTGAGCTACGGGACGGCGGTGTATGTCTGCGAGCTCGCCTTGGCCATGCTCAGGAACCCACCACCAGAGATTGCCCATCTCGTCCCTCCGAGTCTCAGGAACATCTCCATCGAACTCATCGACCTCAGAACCGTCGTGCCCTTCGACCAAGAAACCATCGTCGAAAGCGTCCGTAAAACCGGCAGAGCTATTGTCGTCCATGAGGCCGCTCTCAACGGAGGCGTCGGCGCTGAACTAGCGGCCAGGATCCAGGAACATTGCTTCACTAGGTCATCTATTTACTTTCAAGCCAGATCTTCCTCTGTCACTTACGTTTTTTCTTCTTCTTTGTCAATCTATCACCACTTTCAGACTCGAGGCCCCGGTCAAACGAGTTTGCGGTTGGGATACACCGTTTCCATTAGTCTTCGAAAAATTTTATGTTCGTCCCGAATTTCTAGAGCAATCACCAGGCTTGTGATCTTGTCGGAATAAGAGTAGAGATGACTGAAATCTTGGTGGGTTTGATGGTCCAGTTACCCGACCAGATCCGGATCCTTGACGCGATTATCGAGACCATGAGGTACTAATTCTATAATCAAGGTCGAGTGAACCCAACGCTTTCGGTGGAAGAGACATCAATTCGGCCTTTGACCCGACAGCGGCCTGTCTAGGTGCTCTTGTTGTGTCAAGTATCCTGGGCCTGAAACCAACCAAATGAGGTTTGATGCGTCTCTCGTAGAACCCTTGGGAAGCTGTTCCATTGTGGTGTATGCTCCAAGTCAATGGGCCTGGTCTCGTCTCTTTGGTTCTCTCTGCTACAAGAATCTGCATCTTCCTTCCTCTTTCTCCTCGTCTGTTGTACTTTGCAATGTTTTGCATTGATTATGTATATATAGCAACTTGTCTTCTTCCTTCCACGTTGACTTTTGTGTTATATTATTCACACTTCCCATTATCATCTTTTTTCATCAATGTGTTTTTTTTAAGTGTAATTTGGCCTTTAGCATTGCACACTATGAATCTAAGTAACATCGGGGATGATTGGAAACAAGATACACAATCAATCGTAAATCAAGCACAACTAACAAGGTGCCTAATGCTATGAGGCAATGATTAAAGTCCATTTTTTTTTCTCCAAGCTTACTGTGAAGCAGTTCTATACCACTGTGAGCTCGCTATACATATATTCTCACGGATGGCATGTTCTAGGGCGAAAACAGTAAGGCCAATAGCCCAGTTCACGTAGGGCCGTTTTATGCAGATGTGGAAAAAACACCATGGCTCGTTACTCCAAATTCTTGCGTTAAATGCCGTAAAATGGGCGCACTGAAGTGAATCGAAGCGTGCATAAACCTTGCTCGTCGTTTATATCTTATCTGACGACGAGCACCTACGTGAACTGGAAGGTTGAGTTGTTACATAGAATCTTGCCAGAGTGGCTTGTAGGAACTAATTCAGCTTTAACAAAAAGATATTAGTGTAGTGTAAAAAATCAACTGGCTCATCATGGCTGATCTCACAATCTCTGGCGAGTCCCCATTGTGTTTCTTGAGGATGGTGTAGAATCTTTCTTTCTCCTGGTTGCATTCGAATCTCCAGTAACCAAAAATCCTGAGAGGTGTGTCCAAAACTGGGCAGAAACTGAAGACTAAACTAGTCATGTCAAGAGACATTCCTTCAAAAAAGTCATACATTTAATTAAATATGTACCTACCAGAAACCTCCTACCTACATATTCACATATTTATTTTTACAAACATCCACACACAACATATCCAACTACGAAGATACAAACATTGAACGAGGACTCATGGAGGATCGAGAGAAACCACCACTGTCAGTTTACGCGGTCATCCTCGTCAGCTTTGATCATGCATTAGGACCAACAGTCGAATGGAGCTTCCCAGCAAGCCTAGCAGAACATGAAGCACTTAGTCAACAAATCAACCGAAACTTACCCTTCCTTGCACTACCCGATGGAGCCCATCTCGTCAGTCCAGCTTCAATCAGACTTGAGTCAAAACATTCTCCAAGATACTACTAATCACTACTTGACATTTGTAATTTTGCCCTCTAGAAAACCGAAGACTATTCCTATTTCCATCTATTCCTGCCTCACCTCTCGACCGACTCAACTATCTTTGGTATCTCGTCAGTCATCTCACACTTCTTGTGCGTTTGATACCCAAGAATCTCTCAGCTGAAACTTAGATCCGCCTGTTCATCTCAACCTAGCTGTAATCGACAAATCGTCAGCACTGATCTCATCAATCCAGGCGCAGATGTCACGAGGTCTACCGTCCAGAAAGCAGTTGGTTAGCATCATCTCTCAAAAGCTTCCAGGATCTAAAAAAAAACAAGTCTGAATATCGACATTTCTTGAATATGGAAACTGCAACTTGAACTATGTAGTTGTACTCGCCAACCAACCTGTATTTGGATGTATCAGAGACAAACTAGGAGTCGTCACACGGGCACTGTTTGCCCAGAGGGATTTTGCAGACCGCACGATCCTCGAGGATTTCTATCACAGTTTGGCGGCCTCGTTCAAGGTAGGACTCGGCGAAGGAGGCGGGGAGGTCACCATGCGACTGACTGAGCCATCAAACGATCAGCAAACTCATCCCTCCAACAGCCCTACTAGCTCTACCAACGGCGCCGAGACAAGCCTCGATCCCGAACATGAAGCTCGTCGGCTGGAGGCACTCAGGATCAAAAAGGGTAAACAGAAGGAACGGTCAGGTGAGGCTGCCATGTACATGGGTACCAAGTTCGTCCGGGCTCGATTATTATTCTCAATCATCACCTTCCCCAGCAAACTACTCATCTGTTCTTCCTTTTACTCCCTGGTGCGGCCTTGAAAAATACGACCTCCACCAACCCAGCTTGCGTGAATTAATCCATCACTTCAGGTTGAAAACTCTGCAGTTGGTCAAGCTGCTACTCTTACAACGCCGGGTGAGCTCTCATTCATTGTCATCTAACTGAACCCACAAGCTTCAAATTAACATTTTTCCTGGTTTCTATCGTAGATCATGTTTTATGGACATCCTGTGGAGAGCTTGTGCACTTATCAATACTCCCTCGTATGTTAGCCCAATCTGATCACACATCACGCTGTAACCTTGCTTACGTTTTTGATGAATCCATAAGGTCTCTTTAATTCCATGTACGTGACTCTTTCCACCCCTCTGAGTTCGTTTCCTCCGTCGTAAATGTGGTTGGTTGACGAGTGTTTTGAACGATTCACAGGTCTGCTAGTCAACCTTGAAGACTCTGGCTCACCCATGTTAGCCGAACGGTCTCGAAAAATCTCCCAACCGACCTCCCTTCAAACCTCTGATCGCCACAGTCTATTGAAATATTTCGGACTGCCCCTGGACATTTTCGGACAAGTACGTGCGTCATACTGTTCAGTGACATCTTACCTATTCCCAAATAGTTTTTCTCTCAGCTTGCGAAAATATGAGCTAACGATCCCGATTGTTGATTAAACTATCAAAAACCTCACTTTCTGCGGGTAATAGGATTCGTTTTTCCAACCTTATTTACCCCTCCAACAGATTGACCTTTTGAAAGCTTCGACATACTTGGTCGGAACAACAAATACAATTTTCCAGCAACAAAAGGATTGCAAGATTGACGCTATTGCCAACGTGAGTCTGCCATTCTTTTCTTCTTTCTCATGAATAAAGCCTCCAGAATTTAATGATGCTTGTGTATACGATGGTTTTGTAGATTGAGCTTGCTACTCTGGAGCTGAAGGATCCTAAGCTTGCTAGTTTGATTGCCCTTACCTCCGCAGATCGGAAATGGATGGACGAGGTGAATCTTCTATCCTTTCCTCAAGGCAGCAATTCACTTGATTCAATTGCATCCCACAATTCTAAAATCATTTTTCATAACAGTTAATTGAAGCCGTCGATTCTTCTTGGAACGAAGACGATCCTTCCCGTCCTATTGGAAATAAGTGAGAAGCTCAAATTTTCTACAGAGCCTCTCGATTCTCACATTTGCTCAAATAAAACTCATCGTCACCTAATGTATCCAGGTTTTTGGGAAGCGACGATTATCTTCGGAGGGAATTCGAGGTGTGTGTCCTGAAACGGACAATTTTCATCCTCGTGCGCTTACTGACCATCGCTCTAATCTCCTACGGATTTGATCAGAATTATGTTTGCTCGGTGAGTACCTTGAAACGTGAGGGGAGACGAATATATGAACGCTTACGACCCGACTTGTTGAAGGTTTTGTCGGTCGTCAAGTATGCAAATTATTGTGAAAATAGTAGAGGGGGTGGACCGACATTAGGTAATAATGGTATGAAATGACTCCCTAGTCCTCATCCATAATTGACGACTGATCGAGAATCTTCCATGATTCTCTCCAGTAGAATCGGCCAATGCTAGCGTCGCCGCTTTCAACGAAGTCTTCATTCAAGCATTCAAGACGACACACGCATTCAAGTTATGGGACAAGCATACGGATAGGTAAGAGCGATTGTTAACTTTCTCCTTTCCCGGGAATCGACTGAAATGGACTTGCTGGTTTGATCGGTAGTGTGATATTCGACTTGATCGACCCACGGCACCCTTGTGAGGGGCGAGTATCGGTAGTAGAGGACGTAGGAATTTGGTTATCGCACGGAATCAAAGACCTCAAGCTTGATGAAACGCTCACCAAAAGCTCCGAGAGCGTTTGGAAATTGGCTTCCAGTATCCGCACAGATTTTGCAAAACGACAGGCCGAGTATAAGGAGAAGTCCATCCTCCAAAGCAATCCCGCTGGGCCTACAAAACCCTCGGAACATGGCACTCCTGCTATTGCCGGCGGTCCTGTCGACTCGAGCATTGCGGGCGAAGATAAAGATGTGTCGAAAGATGGTAACCCGGAAAATACAGCAGGTACAGTGGACTCCGGTTTTCTTTCGACTTGAAACTATCAGATTTGAACGTAACCATTTTTTGTCCTTAGATCCCCATCCAATTCCATCTCGGGCGTCATCCATCGCGACCTCCTTCAGTAGCTTCTTCTTTGGCACCAACAGTAATAACAACAATGGGGAGACTAACCCGCATAACAACAGTCGGCCGAAGTCTATCGGAACTAATATCACTAACGATTCTTCTAAGACTTGTTCCACTACTACCGTTTCGCCCATCCAGTCTTTTTTTCGTTACAGCTGATTTTGCGCCTTCTCATTCTCATCCTCCGATTTTTCTCTCTGGTTTTGTTGTTTCGCCCTGTTCTGACTCAGATTTGTAACCATGTCGTTTGTCCTCTACCCCCTTTTTTTTTATCTCTCTCTAGTCGCCCTTTTCTGGTTGCTTGTAGATTCTCTGCCGTCCACATCTTACTATCCCCTCCCCAATCCTCATCTTCCTAAGTTTTGTTGTCGTTGAATCAACTGGCTCGTCTTGGTTTCTTAAGGGTGTAATTCTCTATTTCTCTCATTTCACTTGGATACACACACATTCTAATTTTTTTTTGATGTCATTTTTCTTTGAATTTCCACATATTGCTGTGTAAATATCACATTTCACATTTTTGTTGGTTTGGTTTCTTTGATAGGGTTACCTTTTCCTCTCTATGATCTGATTGCCTCTATATAAGTACAAACTGGACAAAAATTACTTGTAAAACACTTGGAGAACTCGAACATTACAAATTATCCAATAATATGCATGTGTGTACATACAACTTGTCAAATTCAGAGGCCTTCCTTTCAGGAGTCAGAGAGAGCTTTGTATTCAACCTCTATGCTAGAAAGAGAGACTGTGGATTGCTTTTGGGACTCCCAAGATATGGCTCCATTGCCAATACAAGAGGTGTAGGCAGAGGTGGAACGTCTGTCATTGCGGCCTTCAGCCCAGTCTGAGTCCAAGTACCCCGGAAAGAGAAGGTCGCCGCCAAGCCAAAGCTTAATATCCTTTGTTGAACAAGCTAATTGAGGATTTGAAGACCAGCTGTCCAGTGTGCCTCTCAAGGATCCAAAAGATGTTGAGACAGTCAATTAACTGCAAACAAAATGAGGAATTGACAAGAGTGGGCCAGTAAGATTCTTGGTGAGAGTTGAAAGATTGAACCTGTATTATTCGTCGGCGAGAGTTCTTCAGCAGGACTGGTAACGTAGGCTCATAAACCTGTAGTGACTTGGTGGTGTATTCGGTGATGCCTCTCCGGTGTGGCGCGGAGAAGAAAGAAGTAATCTCCTCCGGCTGACTGAGCCGCAGCCGAGTCACACTATGTGACCTAGTTCACAACAGCAGTCAGGTGACATGTCGCAGCAACTGATTCAATTACTTCTTTTGCTTCACATCACCTGAGTGCTACTGCCCTCAGATTTTCCTAGTGATACAGCCTGAGTGAATGGAGTTGAGGTAGCTCCTGAAGCTAACTTAACGAAGTCCCTCTATGTATGGAGGGCCCCTCCACAAGGACGACCAGATATTACCACTGCAAAGGTAGGGTGGGACTTGGTAAAGCTAGCTCCTGAAGGAATCTATGCTTTAAACGCATCCGGAATGAAAAAAATATATCGATTCGGTCTGATAGCCTTGCCACATTTCCACGGCCTCCCAGCAAGCCCCAGAAAAGCTCCGGATTGGCTGACAGATACTATTACAGTCAACAATGAAGCCATGATAGACTTGGTTCAAAATTACTCAAGATTAGAACTGGATGGTCAACACCACATGGAAAAACGTTCCTTGGTGTCTTTAGATGCCTCCATAGATTCTACGGTTTGCCATCCTCGTAGTTCAGTTCCAATTGTACCACAGGCAAGGCCACCCAAACCAACACACAGAGCTGGTGAGTTTTGCGTCTCTTTTAGTCAGCTGAGTTGAATGGGGCGCGAAGAAGGGTAATACCTGGTGATTTGATTGAGCTTGATGAGGGAACCAAAGAACCAGACAAAACCATCTTAGATAGCAGAAAGCGTGGGAAAGATAAGGCATCCATCGTACGACCTGTGCATAAGATCGAAGATAATGAAGCTCAAAAGCTATCTCCAAAACGACCACGATTAGATTTCGATTTGAATGCACATCCACCTCTGGAAATGGAGGACGCTTTCCAGTTGTCAACTTTACCGATTCACAGGCGCCCGGAATTCCAGATTACCAGCGGTGAGCTACCTCCGTCAGCTCTAAGAAGACTGATTTATTCCTCAAGCCGACCTGTATGAAATGATCACCTTGGATATATTAATACATGTTAGCTGACTAGCTCTTCTGTGTGGCATGTAGACTCTGCTCGACCGACTCCTTCGGCTTATTCAAATCCCAATCAAGTAAAAGAAGATAATGGCCCAGTACGGACCCAAGGCTCCATCAACTACCAGGAAGGCTCCAAATCCGACCCCCGCAATGGCGTTAGGACTTGCCTTCAAGAAAATAGCAGCACGTGTGATGCTGTAGGTATCAAAGCAGGGAATAATCTCCTAAACCAGGTCCAAGAGGTTCGCACTGGGATTGACCCAAACCACTTGCAGGATGTCGAGTTTCCTGGTGAAAACAGTTCTTGGGAAAAAATAAACATGCCAATCAGATCAGCTGAACCGGATTCGGAAAGGTTCACAAGACGATTTAATCCGCGTATTAAAATTGACACCGATTTGTGGGCTTGGCTGGCAATCATTGATGTCCGTGATAGAAAAATCTTGGAACACGAAACCAAAGAGCATGCGGAACCACATTTAGATTCTTTGTTAACACATTATCTTACCCGCCAGGACGACCCTACAGTTCGAACTGTAACATTAGGTAAACAAAACGTTCTGAATCCCCATATGTTAAGGAAGACATTAACCGAATTGATAAGGGTAGCGTGGGCGGTGCACTCTCGATTTTTAGAGATTTTGGGCGTCGAAAGATCACACCCTTCTTACGTTCTGGAACAAAAAAAATTTCTTAAGTGGTTTGTAAATTTTATTCTGATGTTCAAGAAAAAAAGCAGGATACATCAAAAAATCCATCAAAAGATATCCGCAGCAATTCATACTACAGAAGAAAGATATATATACAAAATTTGCAAGAAGAAAATAACAAGGTCACAAGATATTTTGGTATCAAATCAAACTGCGTTGATTGATGAGGCAGTCATCCTTGCTCACGGTTTCTATCATAAAAACGCAAACGTTCAAAAGTGGGATTGCGTTTTCAAAAATGATTACCAGTTTGTATTTAAACTAGGAAGCTTTGGAAAAAGATGGAACAATCGAAAAACTTTACTATCTGAGACAAAAATCTCAAAGAAGGATTTGGAGTGTCTAATACCCTGGGAGACTCCCTGCTCAGCAGAAAGCTTGGACTTGATATCAAAAGAAAATTGGAATGCAAGGTTTGGCACTAATAAATTGGTTGAACCAATACCCATGGCATTGGGGACTCAGCCAGTAAAAATGCCCCAGTTTGAAACTCAGAGAGTCTTTAGCATAGAGCTTCATAATGACCCCAGAGTATGGGCATGGTTATCATCGATGAAATTTGTAAAATCAAGAAAGATGACAACATTATTTAAACCAAAATTTGATTCATTCATTGATCATGTCAAAAAGAAATTTCAAGGAATCCCTGGGAAATTATTAGATATAGGACAGAGAACAACATTCACAACTGAATTGGAAGAGAATTTGTTCAAAATATTGGAAAAATCATTTGATATCATTTGGGCAGTCAATTCAGAGCTGATAGGAGCATTAGGATCTGAAATCTTTGAAAAGGATTACATGAATGAGCAAGAATTGTCACAAATGTTTTTTGAGCATTGTTTTTATCAAGAAACAAGAACAAAATTTATTGGTAGCCCAGAGCACCAAGCGTTGTTTGATGGTGGGGCTCAGGATCAACCCATTCTGAATCTTTTGGTTAGTTTATCTCTTTCAAAAAAAACCAAACAAATTTATGAAGTGAGACAAAGTTATCACAACTCCAAATCATTTATAGTTTTGGAAGAAGATTTGATTTTGGCAGAGGCTGCAGTATATATCCTTGGAGTTTATTACAAGAACCAGAATCATCAAAATGGGATGGTATTTTCAAAGAAGATAGAGCCTTCTTGTACTTACTCTTGAACTGTAGAACCTCTTCATTCAATGGTCATCAGAATTTTTCTCACAGAACTTTTGTTCAGGATTTAAAAGAATTGAATCTATTTCCATGGAAGGAGGAATTAGTTCATCAATTGGATGATATTCCAGAGATCAATCCCTTTAAATTAAATCATCAGCTTGATAACTGGATAAAAGAAGTCTGAATTGGATCTTGTGATATGCTATTTTAATAGTTACCAACCTTGTAATTGAAAAAATTACAATTTCTCAAGTGATTTATTCTCTAACTTGGGAATATGATCATGATCCTAATTCACTTAAAAATTGGAGCTGAAATATCACCCAAAAAAACCTTCCTTCTAAAATTAAATCTGCTGTGTCGTAAAAAACCCAAATTGAACCCGGCATATTCAAGAATGTATTTCATGTATAATTCCTTTCAAATTAAAAGTCACATGAATTATTTTAGCTATATAAATCTATTTCTCCTGATGTTGTAAAACATATTTCTTCCCTCATTTTGTTGATATGGTGTGTGTTCTTTTCTTCCCCCTAACTAGTGCTCTCCTCCCAAAAACTTATGATAACTGTGGTATCATATTGAATTCCATAATTTTTTCTTTTTTCCATTTTCCCATTATTCCCTCCTCTCACCTCCTTCCCTTTCCCCTTTCAAGCTTGGGATTTGGTTGCATTTGGGCCCAAGTTGTTCTGAAAATTCCCCAGGATTCCATGTCAGCTCAATTAACATACAGTTCTATAATATACACCAGCATCACCTGCCTGGAAGGGGAAGAACCTTTGTCTCAGATGTGTTTTTCTTGTCCTTTTTGATAATCTATTTTCTCAGTGGGGATTTTCCTATGAATGTTTTTTTGGAAAAATGAAAATTTTGAGCTATGAAACTAAACAATTTCTGTTTATAAAGAGAATTAATTGGCACTTGATTTCAATTTTTTTTCTATACCTAAAATAAGCATATTTTACAATGTTAAATTAAATCTGCACTCAAAGTGAGGGCAGACCAAAGTGCAGGGCTTGAAATAAATATGTACAGCTGATGTACAAAAGCTTTCAGAATTCTTTGAAGGTTTTTTTTACCCATTTTCCTTCCCCAACGATACTGCAATTTTCTACCCCACACCAAATTTATCTAGTGGAACCTAATTGGTGGAAGGAGCATCATCTTTATTGCAATAAACTAACACCCAAGGAAAACTCCACAAAGTTCCCCCTTTTTCTCAAGATTGGCACTGTTGTGAGAAATTTGATGCTGATAACACAAAATCAAGATATTGTTGAGATGTGTCTCTTTCTTTCTGCTTCATTTTCATTTTTCCCTGTTTCTCCCATTTCACACTCTGTGAAATATCATTTATGTTTTTTCACTACAGTACATACCCTGGGAAAATCAGATTTGGAATCTTTTTCATCATCCTTCCAAGAATCAACCACCACATCATTACTGTTTGTTCAAGGTACATGTTTCTTTCTCTTTATTTTTTCTCTCTCTTGAAACTGAAATGAATTATCCTTCCAAAAATCAACCACCAAATCAGTACTGTTTGTTCCAGGCATGTTTTTATCAACAGATATTTCTCGAATACAAACTGTTTTCTTTTAGTCTTGGAAGTGAAGCCAACTAAAACTTTTTATAAAAACAGGGGTAACACTAGAAATCACATGGAAAAGTTCAAAACTCTTATTTCCAATTCCGGTAAACTGCACTTCAAATGAGGCCTATAAATCTAAATTCCTGACGTCTTACAGGTGGAATCTATCAGAGCCATTATAGTTCTTGATGAGAAAGAATTGGTAGCTCATGTTTAAGAGCAAGAAGATGATGTAGAAATCATTTGGGGAGATACTATTACTCATGGTGGCTGTTTTGAAAATAAATAAAAATCTTGTTTGGAGAATAATCAAGAGTTTCTCACAAAATTTAAATGGCTCTTCCAAGAAAGAAGTTTCACAATTCATATGATCCAGAAGGATCTAAAAAAACTCAGCTCAGGTGAGCCAGTGTTTTTTTCTTTCTCTTTTTCTTTTTTGGGCACTCTTGGCTGGGTTTTGATAAACTCACACCCCTGGCAGCAAACCTTTCCCAGGATGAGTGTGCAACCCACACACCCCAAGAAAACACAGATCTTTTTTTGCTTGCATAATCCCACTCTCCCTTCAACTGGAGGGGTTTCCTCCATCTGAGAGAATGAGACTGTGCAGTCTCTTTGACTAGAGGGAATTTCTCTGGTCAAACTACCCATAGAAAGGGTGTGCACACCTTTTCTATGAGTATGTGGTATGTACTATGTCCCTACCTTATACACATACAGGGGCTTACAGCTGCACTCCCCCTTTCAACTGGTGTCACACGCCAGTGGAAGGGTGTGTGACCTGCATGGGTATTCAGGCTGAATTCCCATCAAGCAGCATGATGAAGCTCAAAAAAGGGCATGGGCATGAGGCCAGGGGCTTGCATTTATCAATGCCCTGCTGCAACACCAATTTATAGACAGAAAACCCTTTTGAAATTTGTTTAAAATCTGGAGAATAAGGTAGCAAGTATTGCCCAAGGCATCCTTGAGATTTCACCATGGTAGCTACTTGAATTCTGTGGGAAATTTGAGTATTATCAAGAAATATAACACTTTGAGGTGTAGGAAAAAAATAAATAACACAGGTAATAAAAATGCAAAATGAGCTAACCAAAGTGTTTTCTAGGATTTATTCAAATTTTAATTGTTTGAAAGACTCATATGCACCACCAATGATAGTAGGAATGATATTGTGTTGGTGTATGCTTTGCTCATGCAGAACCTGATTTTTTTGTTGAACTACCAGAGCCAAGCATTTTTTTTATTGAAAAAATTCAATGGAGAAACCAGGTTAATATTATTGGAAGAATCAACTGGCAATACAAATTATATCCTGGAGATCCAGGATACATATGGTGAAAAACCACCAGTGAATACCAAGCATGAAACTGGGACTGAAACAGTGAGTGAGATGAATTAAGCCCAGGTATGTGGTTTATTTGATTCTGTTTATTTACTTATGATCTTGTTTTTATGAGAGAGAGAGAGACAACTGATCCACTTTCTCCCTAAGCTATTTGAAATAAAATATATTTTGGTCATAGAGCTTTTTCTTTCCAAGACTTAAGGCCTTGTTCATATGACCAAACAAAATATTAGTGAAGAGTGAAACATGACTCTTATAATCACAAACCTGTCCCGCAGTTTTTTTCGAGATTTTTGGAGCTACTGATATTGATACCATGTTTGTCGCAAAATGAACATTGTATTCTGTCTACACATTCTGTTGGTTTATGTTCCGTCATTTCCTTGATGAACTAAATTCTTGATTGATTAAATCCATTGGTTGGTCTCTGGAATCGTACGTCTGAGGATTTCAAACCGCCGCACGTGTATCTTGGTAAACTTTTTTTCATTGGGTAATAGAATCAGGGCTAATTGAAGCTCCCAAAGAGGTGTTTATTTTGGTTAGTGACTTTCTGTCAATTCAAGCTAGGACTAAATATTCTGAGTAACTCTGGAACACCATTGAAGATTTTCTCTTTTTATCGGGGAAATTTAAAAAATACTAGTGTGCATAGAAGAAGTTGAGAAGAGAAATTGTCAAGTTGGGAATTTGGACAGGTTGCACTGAGATTCGGGGTCGGATAGATAAAATGATCGGGGGAAGGGGTGCAAAAAAACAAAGAACGAAGACCTGAAATTCCTGTGTCGGGCACGCATCCGGCGCAGCAGCAGCAGCTGAAAGATTCCCAAGTCTTTCGACGACTTCCTCAACCATCAACCATCGATCCCAGACCTTTCAGTACATACTAGACGATTCAAAAGAGCAACGATAGTATGAGCGATTGGGGTAAAAATCCATCCCACACATGATTCAATATCTGAGAAAGAGATATGTATGCTAACCATTTAATTATTACTATGACTGAAATCTACAGAAGCAAGTGACCATGAAGAGACACCGAATGGAGTGATATCAGCAGCAGCCGTATCGGGGATTAAGAAGAACAAGTGGGCGGATGAAGACGCGGATGATGTGAAAGATGATTGGGAGGCGTCGGATTCAGAGGACGAGAAGACCAAGAACGAACCGGCGAAGCCTAAAGGACCGGTGCGAAACAAAGGAATCACAAAATTGAAGATTGCCGAGAAGGAAGCCGAGGAAGCCTTGCGTTTGGCCGAACAAGAGGCTTTGGCCCAACAGGCTGCCGACCCTGTCTTGAGGAAACAACTCGAAAAGACTCGGACTATTCAGTCCGATATGGAAAACGCTCGTGGCTTGTTTGGTGATGCGGTAGTCTCAAATCGTCAGTTTAAAATCACGTCCACCCTGATAATTTTTATTCATTTATTTGCCCCCCCCCCCCTCTCCACCGGCATTTTTTTTTTCAAGATGGTCCGATTATGTACGTATGATTGGTTAGATGCTGAAAGTATGTTCACGATTTTGTTTTTATTTTATTGATTAGCAACTAGCTCAGAAGACCCTATGAAGATGGACCCAAAAACAAAGGCTGATTTCGAGACGATGTCGAGTGCGTTAGCCCAAATGATTGTTTCAAAGCACGGTAGCAAACCCCTCTACCCACTGTGAGTGTTCTCAATCCAGAAGACCTCGACGTGCTGAGGATTGAGATGATGTGTAACGATCGAAATATCCATTGCGTGTTTGTAACGATCGAAATATCCATTGCGTGTTTTTTCTTTTCTTTTCAGCTTTATCGAACATTTTTTCAGACAACTCTCTGAGCCACTTGGAGATGCCCAAGTTCGGAAGACGGCATCGATTCTGACGACGATTTCTAATGAGAAACAACGTGCAGCTAAGGATGCCAAGAAGGGCAAAGGCAAGCTAAAGCCGACCTTGGGTGGTGGTGGGGTATCCGCCGTTGCTAAAGGTGGCCGAGGTGTCAGCGCAGATCTAGAGGCTTACGATCAAGCACTGGACGATGAATTTGATGATTTTGTAAGTTCAGCTTTTCTCCTTTCGGAATGTTTATCAATCATCGCTCAAGATTTTAGTCGTTAACCTATTCTGTCACCTCTTCGTAACCCAGATGTAAACACGCCCTTCTGCCTCGCTGACCCTCTTGCCGATCGATTCGTTCGAAAATTTGAAGAAGAAAACAAAACCTAATTCATGGGAATCCCTCATCTTGACCACCCGGATTGATTGGTATTTTGAGTTAACCAGCTGCTGACCCTTATCCTACCAAAAACCAACGAAGAGAGTATGAAACGTCCATTCCAATCAGAATAGCTCATCTGCCCCTTAGCCAATGGAAGAATGACTTTGTAACCAACCCCGGTTTCCGGATTATCTTGTCGTACGATCTATGTTATATTATCCATATAAACTCTCGGCATCAAATATCCTTTATCCGTTTTTCGCCACTCCGGTCGAATGCCTTGTTTTTTTGTTTTCTTCTCCTGAGTATATATCCATAGCATATACACACATATATACATACAAAGATATTTATATTTGTATGCTTGTATTCCCTAGGTTTTAGTCAAGATCCCTTGACTATTAGGTAGATAGACAGCAGTCCTCCCCCTTGGTTGTGAGTAGATCAAATTAACTGGCGAAGTGTTTGGATGTTGGAAGAACTCATCTGGTGATAGACATGAGATTTGAGAAAGGTTCAGTGACTATCACCAGAATTGATTTTTGTTCTGGAGGCCAAGCCCGTCTCTCTGGCCCGGGTGGGCAACTTGAATTTGTAAATTTATTTGGAAAGCGTTAATTAGTCATCCTGATCAAGCCAACAAGAACCACTTCAACAACTGGTCAACTTCGACAACTGGTCATAATCACCAAAAACTTGAACGTCTACCTACTTCTATCATGAACTTGCTCACAAGCAATCCACCCAGTCGAGTCAGGATACGAACTCACCCACCACTCCGACCATTCCAAGCTTGGGTACCATTCAACCCCAACCAGCTAATCTCCTCGCTCAAGTCTAACATCCTCAACCTACTCGGGGATACTCAGTCGATCCCACTAACCTCCCAAGATATCGTGCTCGAACTTGATGGTATGTCACTTATTCACTCACTCTCCATCCATCTATCCGGCGACCCTGTCTGACTGTCACTAAATCACTTCAAAAGCCTTTGCCTTTCTCGATCAAAGCCTTTGTTCGCTAATCGACCCAGTGAGTTCACCTCTCAGTTTGGATTAAATCTATATCTACTGACACTTTCTAATCCTCCAAGGCCCATGATTTGATCGAGTAAGACTTTTCTTTCTCAGATTTACATGGTGCCAAGTTCTGACCTTTAGTTTTTTTTGTTTTCATTTAGCGTCAAGACCGTCTCCCCCATACCATCTACCTCACAGATCGAACCCAGCAAGAAAAGACGTAGATCTCAAGGCAAAACTCAACTTGCACCCAACACCCCCTCTGAGAAGCTGCCGCCTCAGCAATCTCAGACCCAGCAGGTCGAACGTGCAATAAAACCTCTGAGCCAATCCAAACCGACTAAGCATTCCGAAACTCCCAACGCTCCCAAGTCTCAATCCTCGTCTGTGTCTCTAGTCATTCAGAAAACCAATACCAATATCAAGAATGATAACCTTCAAACAGATCGACCTGCGCCACCAGGTCAAGGGAAACCATCTACTAAAGCTAGGAATCAGCGCAAAAGAATCAAGAGGATGAGAGAACGCGAGAGTAAGAAATCAACCATCAGAAGTCTAGCCCAAGCTCAATCTAATCAATCTAACCAACCTCAATCCAAGCCACCTCAGCTGATCAAGAATAACGAAGGAACCAAGTCCGACGACTCATCGGAAAGCGAGGATGAATCCAGTCAGAGTAGTACTAGTCAGACGAGCAGTCAACAAGACAGCTCGAGCTCTGAATCTAACTCTGATTCTTCAACCTCCTCCTCCGAATCTGAATCTGAATCCGAAGCTGCTACATCTGTTCCCAAGTCAGCTCTATCTGAAGCATCATCCCACCCATCCGAACTACCCTCCAAGCAACCAGGCTTGCCAAAAGTACCGGCCCCTATCACCCGGGACATAGCCCCGATCACTCATAAGTCCATTCCAATCACCCAAAGAACGGTCCCAATCATCCCCAACCCCCAACTTACCATGCTCTCTCTATCCAACAAAAACAAGCGGAAGAACCTCAAGCGTCCATCCTGTCCCGGGCAGTTGGCTCAACCCAGCAAGATTGTGTTCGAATCTAGCACATCTACCGAACATCCTAAGAGTCCGGTGAAGAGTCCCTGTTACATGCCCCCATCTCCCAATTACGAGTCAGCTTCCACCTCTCCCACCTTCTCACAGGTCAATTTACCACAGAGAGAACATGTTTCCCACGATCATATGACGTTCGATGAGGATGAGGAGCAGGAGCAGGAGTTTGTTGACTATTCGATCGCCCATTCCACTCGCTCTCATGGACCACCCCCCTCTGCTCGAGACCCAGATCTGATCCCTTCCAATATACTCATCACCTCGGTCAACGTCATCAATCCCTACTGGACACCCGGTCAAATCGGCAACCCGTATAGTCATTTCCCAAATACGCAGCTGACTTCTGGACAGACGCTCAGCAAAAAGACGCGCAAGAACCGCAAAAAGTCACTGAAACGACGCCGCAGACTGGCGGCCAAGACCCGGCTTTTAGAGCAAGGGCAACAGGAGGGTGGGATCGACGAGGAGGAAGAGGAGGAGCAATCGGAGCTCGATGAGGAAATTCGGAAAGACGTCGAAGACGCTTATGCCGAGTTCATCGGCTCCGGTGGCCATAGCTCCCGCCTCAGCGAGTGTGATCAACAAGCGGATGCGTTTATTAAAGCACTCGACCAAAAATGGGACCAACTCGAGAAAGTTGACCGAAAAAGCGCCGTCCTAGGTTCCAAAGTAGCCATTCGAGTCAGTATTGGTTCATCCTAATTCTCCGGTTCTCTGTACCTTTTGAGAAAAAAAAACCCCGATCAAAAAAAAGTTGAAACTGGTTATTCCTTTGAGTTTTTGCAGACGATTGAAATATCAGTGGAGAGTTTCACGCCTGAATCAGTGACGTATTATGGTATGTTGATTGGTAGTAACGAGGCTCATATAGCCTTGAAGCTGGACTCGGGATGTATCCCCGTTGCACCAGCGACCTTGGAGACGAGCGAGCATGATCCCGACGGCTCTACGTTCGATGATCAAGGATGGGAGCCTGGCGAGGAGGAGGGACACGAGGATCGGATGGTGGACGTCAAGCAAGCTATCAGGGCCCATCAGAGAAACGCCTTGGCCCTAGATGTCTGGCGCGGCTCGCGCGATATCCGTGATTGGGAATGGAACACTATTATCGATGCTCGAAAACTCTAAATACGGTTTTTGGAGCTTTTCGAATTTGGCGATCTCTGCTCAGATATACCCCATCGTGTTCAACATATCCATCCATTTCTTATTCCTCTTTCCGGCTGTTAGCTCTTTCACCTCCAAATTAAACCAAATATCAGTTCCTCTTGGTCTCGACCCATTTCCTTTAATAAATAACTCATTTTTTTTCCAATGGTTCTTAAGTTTGGTTTATTTACTGCATGAACTTTTGATTGATTTCTCATCACTCAAAGCCTCTTGAACAAAAAGTTGTCCGCTCCTTTCACCTCTCCAAAAAATTACATCTCCTGGCTAAAGAGGACTGATATGACAAACAAGAAATCCAATACTTTCAACTATTGTGTTTTTACAAATGCTTGGACTTTTGGAGATTTTTGGATGGCAAGGTTATGGGATTAAGGCCACAGCCCCAGTTTAATCTTCAGGTTACTGCCACCCACAGCATCAGGAATCAGCCATGGTTATATCATTAATGACTGGATCATGGGTTTTGAAAAATATAAAAGATTGGTTTTTTTGGCAGATTTTAATAAATCTTGATGCAAATCAGTCCAAGCGTTTGTAAAAACACAATAATACCATCATTCTTCCATTCTTCAAGATTGATTGGAGGAATTCCTGTTGGCTAAATTGCTTGATTTAGGAGAGGGTTCTCCATCCTCTCTGTTTGTGAGAACTTGATTTAAATCATTTCCCACCTGCAAACAAGGTTTAAGCCCTCCCTGTAGTTCAACCAATCTAGATGACAGGGACTCCTCCATTGTCTCTTTTTTCTAGTTGTAGTTCTTAGATTTCATTGATAATTTGTTTTGACTTTGTCTACACTCATTCCCAAAAAAATGGGTGAGTTTAATCTATCCCAGTTAAATACCTTGGATTTCTATTTGAGGTGCTGAGATCAACCAAGGTTAAATTGGTTGCCTGCATCCCACTTTAACTGGGATAGTCTCAACTTTATTCTGGCAGTGAGTGTTCAATTGATTGTGAGCTTTGAGTAATTTATGTCATATTATATGGTGTATCGGGCACAAACCCAAGTCCCGCTTGATGCTGACCCAAGAGGGCTTGGGCATGTTCCCAGGGGGCTTGATAGGCCAGCTTGTGTGGCCCCCTAATCTTGGCACATGCCCAAGTCCCGCTTGGCCGAACCCAAGCTCTGGGCCCATCAATCCCTTTGATTCTTTGTCAGGTCACTCAACAAGCTATGTATGTGAGTCATTTCTTTTTATTTTTCACTCTAAAATCAAGTTTATTTAAGAAAAAAAAAAAAGAAGAAAAAAAAAATTACTCAAGACGATTGAAAAAAAAAAAAAATTATACACACCTTGAAACAAGGTGTGTATCAGTTTTGGCCGGCGTGGCACCCTTGCTTGGCTTTGGCCAAGCGAGGCTTGGGCCCAACCCACCCCAACTTGACTATGTGCCAAGCGGGGGTTGGGAGTGTGCCAAGTGCGCTTGACAGTCAGCCAAGCGGGCTTTAGAGTTGGCCCAGTGCGCTTGGCCCTTTTTGGGCCAAACTTGGGTGTGTGCCCATACTAGCTTGCTACACCATATGAACTTGAGCAAAATTAAATAATGATGTAAGTATCATGTATCATTTGCATACATACAGTATCTTTTAATCTTATCATTATCACATTTTAAACTTGTTAGTGGATGTCAGCTATGTTTATGAAACAATGGATTGATGTCTATAATTAAATCCAGGCACTATCACTGTGCTTCTGAATGATTATCTGAATAATCAAGTATATTATTCTCTCTATAGTGTCCAAAATATTCACAGAGGATAACCAAAATTGCTTATAAAATTGTTAGATTTGATGTACAAACTGGTCAATTTGGAGAATACTAACAGCTAACCTTGTAGGTTTGGCTATCTTTTGTCTTTTTGGGTAAGTATAGCAATATAAATTACTATTAAGCAGCTGGAAAGCATTTGAGCTGATTGGCTACTGTCAGAGGTGGTAGTCTTGTGCAGAAAATTGTGTATAAGGAATAGATCAGATTCAAGGGCAAGGATGGGGAGCTCTAAGCTAACTTGGAGACTTATAACAGTAAATAAAGGTGGGTTGGATAACAAAAGGGATAATAACACTACTGATCTGTAAGTAGGAGTAGAATATTCAGAGTAATTCATAATGTGGTAATGGGTGAGTATGCCAAGGCCAGGAAATGGCCTCCTTTTATGTTCTAGAGGTCTTCAGGAGAAGGGTCTAGAATCTTGTTACAAATTCTGCTCTAATTTATTACAATTCAATTGGATTATGATGTAATAGGAATTTTATTGTATTGAGCATATGATTTTTTATGTCCCAATGACCTCATCAAATGTATGTATATCAAATCACATCATGGTCCAATTTATATAATAGAATAAACCTTGATATTGTTTATTTTTGCAAGGATAAAATGTGTGAAATTTAGCTTTAACAAAGCTCCTGAATTTTTGCCTGACTATGCAAGGTGGCTTGCTATCCTAGAAAATCTGGAAGTGTGAAGCAAGTTTATCCTATTATGAGTTAGTCAGTTATGATTGCATCTGAAGAGTTTTTGGCTTAACAGGTGTGTTCTACTGTTGCACTTTCCTTACCATGACCCCTAGGGTCCAGGAGCAGTATCAAGGATTCTGTTGGTCCGGTTAAAATTGTCAGTCACTTCTTCATTTTCTGCTATGATGGTATGGACCAGTAATTAGTGCTCTAGGCATGGTCTTGACTGCAGTTTTTAATTGTTTCTGTGACTTAATAGTTAGTTTGTCATTTATGAAGCTATCAACCTTCTCATCCTGTTTGTCCATACTCTGAAAAACTTATCACACACTTAAGTTCCCCCATACTTATTATCATGACCATATTATTCTTATATTCCTGCAAATAGAATAATTGTCTCTCAGCTTTTATGAAAATACCTCTAATACATATTTTATATGGTAATTCCTTTTCCTACTAAGTATCTTTGAGATATGATAAATTAATAGAAGTTGTATGAATTTATCTGTGGTTTGAGTGAGTTACCCCAACTAATCTTACATGAAAAGTTGATTTATCAACTAATGCAAATTTTAGGATATGTTATTATTCATAGTAGTAATACAGTATTTCATTATATTTTACAGCTTATTCAGTCCTTGGGATACTCCGGATTATTTCTAGGGCTGAAACCACAACACTGTATTAGAAGTGCTGCTTCTATTGAATAGGTTACTAAGTCAATAGTTTATGTTTTGCTAATGAGACTATTCTGGATTATAAAAATTGATCACAACTGTCAAGGGATAAAGGGAAAGAAGATAGATAAATTTTGGATCTTTGAAAAACATGCAACATAATATTCTCACAAAGGAAACATGGAATGATTCTGAGAAGAAAGAGTCTAATCAGCTCAGCTTTTCAGACTATGATTATTCTGGATATTCAAGGTTCTTTGGAGAGAAAACTATGTGGTTTGTTTCAAGGAAAACCCAAAGAGGCACATATGGAATGAAGCTTATTGATCTTGGTTGATGATTGCAGCTTGATATTTGTTGAAGCTTTATAATAATGAGAAAGGGGAAGGAGAAAGAGATAAAAGGGGAAGACAAAGAACACATACTTTCAGATCAACATGGTTGAAAAAGGGGACTGAATGACAGTACTTAATTTACTGGGTGACAGAGGCTGTTAGTTGGTAAGAGTGGTGAGCTGTAACTTTCTGAATCCTTGGGGATCTGAGTTGGTGGTTTTGGATTATTTCTTTTGGTTTTTTATCTTTCCTGCAAATTCAATGGGGGATACACCAAATTTGAATGTTTTCAAGGTTTGCTCATGTAGCATACAGATACTTCCTTTTTCAAGGAGTACCTGTCAAATCTTTACACCTGATTTAAAAATTCAAGGAGTGAGAAATAGGACCTGTGGGTGAGGTACCCTATATTATTCATACTTGAGTGTAGATTCAGAATCTAAAATAATATTCCAGCTTTTTATTCTTACTTTATTAGGGGGTATCAAATATGACCAAATCCACAATTAAAACCAGTGAATTAGGTTTTTCCACAAAATTTCACTTTTGAGAATTCTGAACCATTTTATATACATCTCAATGGTTTTTAAAAATGGTGGATTTTCAAAACCGGTTGATTAGATAATTGTGGATTTGGTCATATTTGATACCCCCTATTATTGATTTTACATTGACAGTTGGCTGGTCCTGTTTCACTTTACAGCCAGTGTCAGCTGGCAAGTAAATATCAGTCACCCTTAGATTGGGCAACAGTGAAATTTTCTTAAACTTTACATTCCATTTTTTTTATCTACACATTTCACACTCATTTCACTGATTCTATTATTAACATACTTTAAATGTGCTTATATCTAGTTACATTTGAAAGACTGATTTATAAAGTTGTACTTACTGAACTCTGTTGATACCCAGACTTTTGGAAGAGAAGATAATAACACCAAAAAAAAACTCTAGAAACTGCCAGCAGTTTACATGCAGCATACTCTAGTGTAACTGAAATTGTAAATCCATGTGACTACATTTTACCCTTTCATGCACAGTCAATGTGTAATGTGCAAAGTGACTGTGTATTGCAGCTTGGTTGATGCAACCTTTGAGAAATGCTTGAGTATCACTACAAGATTGCTTTGAGCTTCTGCATGTCAACTGCTGGAAGTTTCTAGAGTTTTTCTTGTAGTGTAATACCACACTTTTATTTACTTATTCCTCTTAAGCTTGAAGATAAAGCTACTTATCACTACATCTAGCTTTCTTGACCCTATAAAGTGTACATATATTATCACTGTCTGGATCCTCAAGCCTAAAATTTGAAAAACATATCACTGGCTGGGTTTAACCTCTGTGGATCAAGTTCAACACCATTGATCTAAAACTTGGAGCAACTGGTCAATTCCAGTAAAACTCCATTGAGTGGATTCACAACCTCCCTGGATTAACCCACTGCTGAAAAAATGCTACCTCAAGAATACAGAAGTCCATGGATGAAATATGTATTATTTATTTCAAAGCAGCTGATTTTGATCAACCTAGCCAATCTACATTCAGTCAAGTTTGCATGAGTAGGAGGGGCCTTACAATTGGGGCGGACATTTGACTTGGTGATGCCGAAGAAGGACAAGATTGATCTGCAGTTCTCAAGTCTCAGTTGTGAGGAACATGCATTGATCAAGACTTATTTTGACACTAAGGGTAAGAAGATTGAGAACAAAATGAACGAGGACATCTTGAGCGCCGCTGTGGCCGCCCTCTCTGACAACAAGGATGATGACAACAAGGATGATGATGGGAAAGAGGGTGGGAGAGATAAAAGAGGGAAATTGAATCCAAAATTTTCATCAGCCGCCGCAAATGCCAACGACGATGACAACAAATCTGGTAAGTCATTTCCACTACTTTTTCATACTCTGCTTGTTTTTCTATTAGAGCTAATGTTTGCTTTCCGCCACTTCCGGAAATCCTTAATACTCTTTCTTCTTGACAGATGAAAAGAGTTTTCATGGCGGATCCGATGACTCCAATGTTGCTGAAGAGTTTGACTCAAACTACGGAGGTCAACAAATATTTGTTTACAAATTCTTCCCCGCCAAAAAAAAAACCGCCATGAGCTTATTGAGCAAAAACCCTTTTGGTTTTCCCAACAAGATAGTTAGGACACTACTTGTGACTAACTAGAACAGTGAGCAGATGCAAACCTTTTGGCTTTCCCAACAAGATAGTTAGGACACTACTTGTGACTAACTAGAACAGTGAGCAGATGCAAACACATATGCAAGCATGAGGGAGTTGAGGCGAGTGAGATAATAAAGATCAAAATAATTGGATGATGAATTTCTAACCTTTTGGTTTTCCCAACGAGATAGTTAGGACACTACTTGTGAATAACTAGAACAGTGAGCAGATGCAAACCTAAAGACAACACAAGAGGTAGAAATAGAGAAAATGAGATAAGATGACAGAGACATAGAAGAGAAGAGAGAAACAGACCTATGTGCAATGTAAGCCCTAGGATTAATAATGCGAACCAATGAGGAGAGAAGACAAGCTAACAGACCCGTAGACTTGCTAATGGTCAGGACACGCTACAGGTTGATGATGATAAGGTAACTGAATAAGTTACTAGGGTTGGATATTTTAAAGCCTTTTAAAAGGTTTGGGTGAATTTATATTGTATACAAGTACATAGCCCCCAATTTTGGGGGGAGGGACTTGTAGAAAGACACGGATTGACACCGAGATCCGTGATCCGTGTCATGCAACCTAACGGGCCGACGTCGACCTGTTAGGTTGCATGTATTGATACGGTACAAACCTTGCATGGTTTTTTTGGCTCCAGGAGCCTATTTTTTTAGTTTTATAGTAGATTGCTATTTTAGAGGCGCAAAGAGACAAAGATTTCACCTCGAGGAAAAATTCTCAAGACTACAACAAGAATTATTTATATATTGTACAAGATCTCTTGTCAAATATTCCAGAAAGAACCCTACACCAGGAAAAATAAATTGTCACTAGACTACAGGTGACATCAGCCTAGGTTCAATGAGCTACCCATTGGTAGTACAGTTGGCCTCATGTATAGCCCCTTGTAGGACACAAAGGGGCCATTGTAGCCTAGCTGGAGTAAAACCATAGCTACAACAAAGCTACATCCATTGTTTCTTGATGTCACCAGATGTCAGGTGACAATTGATTTTTCCTGGTGCTACCTTATAGAATCTACTCATTTCCATACATGTCTAATTCTAGAAGGTTATAGGAGATTCTAGCCTGCATCTTAACTCTTATAAAAGTTTAAACACCTTAAATCAATAGCGTCTTCCTTACATGCAAGCACAAGGGAGTTGTGGCAAGTGAGTGAGATAATAAAGATGAAAACAATCAGATGAGAAAAAGAGATTACAATAGCTAATATTGATAATCTATATACATCCAAAACTAATGTGATTAGGTTTTGATGTTTGATGATCTCACTACTCTACTTTTGTCCTTGCGCTACAGCTAGGTGAAAATGTATTATGAACTAGTTATGAGCATAGTTCAACAGAGCTGACCCCCAATCTGTCCCATTTTTGGCTTGGTTGAGAATAATAGGTTCAGATTTGGATGATGATGATGATGATGATGATGATGATGATGATGATGATGATGATGATGATGATGATGATGATGATGATGATGATGATGATGATGATGATGGCAACAATGCAGCACAAGCACCTCCACAACCTTCAAAGAAAAACAAAGCTTCTGGGACTGGGTATGCAAGCCAATTCCAACTTTCCTGCATAGCCAATCTCATGACTCAATCATTCTTCTCCCCATCTGTTGCTTGCTCTGTTTTTTTGTACGGATATGGTTGATATGGGAAAGGTCCGACTTGCCACCTTCAAAAAAACAAAAGAAGTCTTGATCTAGACTTGCGTCATTTGTTTTATCTGCCAGAAGAGAGAAAAGCTCTGTTTTCCAAAGTAATAACTTTTGTATTTGCTTACTCACCCAACCAAAAAACCAAAAATTATGAGAAAATTCACTCGAACACATAGATTGGGCTTTTTATGGCATAGAACGTAGATCACCTTAATGAGAAACTCTGAGGAAAATTACAGCAGCGGAATATAAAGAAAGTTTAAAATCATGATCAGGAAATTAGGCATGATACACACTCTAGTAACCGAACCAACCGGATACGTGGTAACTTTACATAAGATACATATATGTGAAGTGAGACTAATCAGCACTACTTTCTCTCTTGCCTCCTTGACTTCCGGATGATGATGAACGCGAGCAAAATAACAAGATTACTTTTTGGTTGAAACACTAGATCAATTAATTATTGCCATACTCACTTTTTCTTGGGATTTTCCTTGGTCGAGATTGTGGGCAAGCCAAGGCCGGGGTGAGCCGATATGTCAGGGCCAATCCCAATGAAAACCCCGGGCAGACCGCTTAACCCACTGATTGAAAGACTTCAGGTTTTTGTTAATGTGTCTCTAGTCGTTCCCCTTTTTTTACTAGTGTAACGCAGGGGGCTGGAAGTGACTAATGATTTGGAGTTGGTGCGCATGCATTGTGTGCTTCAAGACGTGGTTTGTCTTGGATGAGGAGAACTGAGAAAGCGGTTGAAAACACAATCCGAGGTGTGAACCAAAAGAAGGCCGGTCAAATTCTGCTGGTCCGTTTTTCGGCGGCCAATTTTGACCTAGCCTAGCGTGCCAAATTAGGCCGGAGGGAGCTCAGATGCATGGACATTGGCCATCCTCTCAAGTGGGCTGGCAGCCGGCTCCAACTGACCGGCTGGGATAGGAATGTGCTAATTGTGCGGTCCCCATCTTCATACATGGTCCGGCCTATAAAAGGATGTCTGTCTTTGGCTTCCTTCATTCCTCCATCATCACATCCCATCACATCCCATCACATCCCATCACATCCCATCATTTCTAGCCTTCCAGCTCTAGCTTCACTCTATCCGCTGCCTACGCCCCAATAACAACCGCTTAGATGGCTTCCACTCAATCCTCATCACAAATGTACTCTTCCATCAAGCCTCGTGGCCTCAATCAAAATTCTCATTGGAACGCCGCCATACCAAAGCAATATGAACGAACTCAAAACTGCAGCCGCCCTCGACGATCCCAGCTATCTAGCCGCCCTTCGTCACCTCAGGCCCAACAGCCACACAACTTGAGTGCCCGCACTCGATCAACCCAGCGTCGCGGATCCCATGAACAGCGGCGCAAAAGACGATCGCTAATGATTCCAGTTCCACATTCTCGTGTTGCCCTCTCCCCTTGCCTATCTTCACCCTCGAAAATTAAATGTTCAATCTCCAGGTCGGGCTTAGAAGAATGTCAGCAGGCCCTCCAAAAGGTCCAATGTCGCCGCCCAGATGCAATCAAAACACAAGCACAGGTCGAGGCAATCAACGTGAAGACCGAGAATAAACCCTACACCCTATCCCCCTCATGGTGTTCTCCCAACGTTCACAATGCGGCCTCCAAATATAATGCCTCAAAGAGCAATACCCAACGCGCAGATGTTGATTTTCTCTCGGTATTCCTCAACAACAATGGAGGCTATTTGGACGATAGCGATGACGAGGACGAAGAAGAAGAAGAGGATGATGATGATGATGATGAAATTACAGTCAGCTCAATTCGAGCCAACACTGTTGCTTTCCTGAGAAGGATCCCATCTCCCTTTGAAAACCGACGTTCAAGTTCACTCTCCTCTTGCTCGGACAGTGATATTTTCTCTTCCGCCGCTTCCACCAAAACCGCCTCATCCACAACAACCGTCTCGTCCACCAAAACTGCCTCGTCCGCAAAAACCCCCTCGGACTCTTCTTCGAGCTTCACCCCCGTTACTTACCAGCGTTACTGGGAGCGACCTCAACCCATTCCACCTGTAACACCAAGCCCATCTCGATCTCGATTCGCCTTTTTTAAGAAATAAACCATTTCATCACCAATCAATTAATGTTATTGTTTAAACTCTCCTGATTCTCTCAGACTCAATTTTATTTCTCCAAATTCTCTGATTTTCCAAACACCGCCAATTTCAGTGGTTATCATATTTTTCTCTTAATTTCCTCAATCAATAAATCAGTAACAGTATCAGTTGTCCTTTGTCTTGTAGTAGCATAAGTCTTTGTAGTTTTGATTGGAATATACATAAATTGAACCTCCCAATCTTTCTAATGATCAGGTCATTTGTTACCCTCAGAAACCAGTTCCATGAGGCAAAATTGAGCCCGGTTATTTCAACCAGCCCCACATTGAAGCTTTTAGCATTTGTCTGGGTAATGGGAGACACTCTTCAGACTACCAGTTGTTTGATGCTGATACTTGAGGCCCCATTTGAACAACCTGTGTGCATTCATATGCACTACAGTAAGGATATAGCCAGGAGTGCAGTACTTGTTGGTACACACAGCAGACCCTTGGGGCAATCACTTATGAATTTTTCATGCTTTTCAGATCAAGGCAGAGCTGCAAGCTCCATTGGATCTTTTCAAGTCTTCCATATCCACCGGTCTTTAGCCATCATTATGGCAAAAGCTCAAGCTTTAGACAGTTGGCACAAAAAAATAAAAGTTACCTCAATACACTTACTCTTAGCCATCATCCTCATGTTCTAAAATTGAGGGAGAGTAAACAAGGGAAAAGTTGGAGATAATTGTTATTCTTCTATGGAGATCAGGGCAATTACACAAAGACAGCATTTTGCAATTACTTTGGTATCAAGAGTTAAGGTTGATTGGCATACCTCTTGGGTCATTTGTTAAGTCTACTAAAGTCATTGATGCTTACCCCATCTTTCAAATTATAATAAACATCCAGTAGATGCTTCATTGTCTGGGAAATTCAAAGGTCAATGTTTCATGACTGGAAAAATCTGAATCCATGACCAAGTGTAGCTTCCCCAATTTTTACCCCCCATGAAAATTGGATACAGTTTCTGTTAAAATCTATGGGTCATTGATATTTTTGCTAACATTGCCTAAAACACCACCAAAATTTTCTGCCTAAGTGATACCAAGGAGTAATTATTCTAGTCACATGCATCACAACAGTGAATAATTAAGAGTTTAAAACTCTGAGGTCAAAAATAATGGGGATAATTCCAGTAATAAATTGGGAATTATGGCTTAAAAAATGGGGAAAAAAGGTAACAAGTTTGAAGTATGTTAATAAAATCAATATAGTTAATACCAGAGGGGCCTGATAAATCAGATTTGACTTGCAAAATCTAAGGTATTTTTCTAAATCAGATCATTTAGGTACCTGGAGAATCTTGGGGCCTTTGAACAGGTGTACACCCCAGAAGAGAAATGGGGGATATTTTCAAGAGAAGAAGGGCTATTACGTAAGAGTAATAATCCTAGAGGGACTTAAGTATTTGAAAGGACAGTTGGAAGCAGTTGATTTTTTTTTTGGGAAAGCAGGGTGTTGAATGTGGAGTCTCTAGGAGAAAAAACACCTTAAAAATAACCACTAAGGACCTTAACTGGCCAATTAACACAAGGAACAACTATTGTTGAAGGTGGATAAATTTTTAATGAGTATTTGAAAGCTGTTTTATCTTTTTCTCAGGTGATTAAGGGCTATTTGAATAACCTTGGAATCCCTTTGAGGACCCTAGGGGTACCAGAGGCCAGCTTGTGGGTTTTGGCCCTCTTTGTGATGCTACAAGGGCTGAAGCCTTTGGTATAAGACACTCAGGGATCCATGTTATGGTATTATATCAAAATAAACATACACTAGCATTTCTACATGGCTATAGTTACTGTACCAGACCTTGGATACTGCCTATCATCCTCATCATAACCATCTGATTCTTTCACCATACAATCATAGCTGTTTGATTGCCCCAGCTAGTGGGATCGCTCCAGAGAGTAAGTCTCTCTCTCTCTCAAAAAAAAGAAAAAGAAAAAAAATAGAACCATCTCCAATGTCTGCTTCCTTCCTCACCAATCGACCGTCTTACTGACCCTAGATTGTTGCTTGCATATTCATAATTTTATCAAGCATCATCAGATACCTTTTTTGCTTCTGTCAGACATTGAGACAATTAGCCCACATGTCTCCAAAATAATACAAGTCACATAAAACAATGGTTAAGGACTTGTGTTTATAAAAAAGGGAACAAATTGAACTAAGTAAATTATCTTAAATTTACAAGTTCAATTCCCATAAGACTCATAATTTTTGTATTTATTTTATACAATATTTATCATTTTAATAAACTAACTAATATTAAGAAATTCTAATTTAAGGAGAGATTAATATCTCTCCATGAATTTACCCTTAAATATTACAATTTGGTTATGTCTCCTACAAGGAGACTATTATCTTGAATTACCCCATGTAATACAAACTTTTTGAGTTATTACATTGGGGAAACATATTGTGTAATATTTAAATGGGCTGAGATTTCCTTCTAAAGGGAATTTCCCCCAGATTACCATACAAACCCATCCACCTTACTATTAATCAGTGAGTGGGGTTTATAATAATCCAATCAACCTTTTCTCTAATCTTTATCCCTTTCTGGACCTTATTCCTAGTCACTGAATACTTATTCTAGTGAATAGAAGTCCTCTCCCACTCTCAGGGAGCAGTTGAGGCATCTAAGCGCTGAGATATTACATACCTGTGTTCCCTTGTTAATCCTAGGGTGCCAGCTCATACATTTTATTGTGTATCAGAGCTTTATTTCCACTGGCCTCACCGGCTATAGTGAGACCAAATATATAGATAATAATACTTTACAAGTATTATTACATATCGATTCATTCAACCCCGCGTCACATAAGAGATGGGGGCAAACACCACCCAAGGTACCTTGAAATGTTGTTGATTGAATTTTGGAGGGAAAAACATGAAAAATGAAAGTGTGTTTACATTTGAGAACTTTTCAAGATACTTTTGAATTTTGTTCAAAAAACAGTGTATAACTGGAGCCTAGAAAAAATATTTTACACATTCGAAATTTTAATAAACAAAAAAATTGGCAATTGCTTAATTTTATGTGCTCAAAAATTCAATTTTTGGATTAGGTATGATAAATAAACAATTAGAAATCAGTCAATTATGAACAAATAGTTTTCTTTTTTCACCAGTGGGTTTCAAAACAGTGTAGTTGGATGACTAAAATGGTTTGAAAATGGTGTATATTCTCAAAAAATTCAACTAAATAATGAGGGTATCAAATATGGACAAATTCACTTTTAAAACCAGGAAATTGTCCAAAAAAATATTCTCTCAGCAGTGGGTTCCAAAAGGGGATAGATGAAGGGCTAACATTTTTTTAACCTGGTGGATTTTTCCAAACCAGTTACTACATAATGATGGATTTGGTCATATTTGATACCCCCTAAATAAATTATGATGGATCTGGTCATGATTGGTATTACATGTAACAGCTTCAATTCAATCCACAGTTTACAAGTATAGGGTTCAAATTACAATTCTTCAATCTTGATATCTGATAGGAATGCAACCATGTTCTTTAAACTACTCTCCTTGAAATGATTTTTGTGAAGAACTATCCATTGAATTTTTCCCATGTTTCATGAATTTGAAGAAATCCACATAAATTTGATCAAAACTTTTAACTGTAAAAAAGCCCCAATGTGAGGGGGGTTGATAAACCCACTCCCCTGGGCACACGCCCGCGCCCCGGGCACGCCCTTAAAAACAAGGCTGTGCAGCAGACACACCCTTGTTTTGACGGGCCTGCGCGCTGCACTCCCTTGTTTGGGCGGGCACACCTACAGGTGTGCAACACCTGCCCAAACATGGGCGTGCAGTTGCACACCCCATTTAAAAAAGGGTGTGTGGATTGCACACCCTTTTTATGTATATAGGTAGGGGTGTGCGTGCACCTACCCATATACATAGAAAGGGCGTGCACAATGCACACCCTTTCTATTTATACAGGTAGGGGCACACACACCCCTACCTATGTACATAGGCTTGAACGGAGGGACTCCCTCCAGTCAAGGGGTTGTAGCCTCCTCAATATTAGCATATTTCATATCTTATCTAGTAGCATAAATCAGTTAGACCTACAGCTTGTAATACACAGCAAAATCTGAAACCTAGTTGATTGTACTTAAATCTGTCCAAGTTCCCTGTTCCGTTTTTCTTCATTCAACATTGTTTCAATCTCTAAATTCACGCTGCTCATTCTTTGACGTCAAACTGTATAGGTTTGTTTACTAGTTTCTCCTTTCTCTCTTTCATTTCTTCTAAAGTTTCTTTCATCTTATTATTTATACTCTTTCATTATCAGGTTTGTCGTCTAATACTCCTGTCGCCGCGGCTATTGCTTGCTTGCTCACAAGTACTTCAAACTCTTAAGGTTAGTATAAATACAAGCTCCATTCAACATTGTTTCAATCTCTAAATTCACGCTGCTCATTCTTTGACGTCAAACTGTATAGGTTTGTTGTCTAATACTCCTGTCGCCGCCGCTATCACTTGCTTGCTCACGAGTACTTCAAACTCTTAAGGTTTGTCTTGTAATACTCCTGTCGCCGCCGCTATCGCTTGCTTGCTCACTGTTAGAATTAACAAAGCATTCTTCAGACATTTAGCAGAAAATGATTGACTTGGGCAGGATTTGAACCAGCGACCTTAGCAGAAGCTAAGACACTATACTAGAAGTGCTGCCATACCAACTAGGCTACCAAGTCATTATCCAATGTGCTGATATTTGGAACACTGTGGATCACAATATTCAACACTCACGAGTACTTCAAACTCTTAAGACTTTTTGTCTAATACTCAACCAGGGGGAATCTCTTGGGTTGAGGATGCTACAACCTCCTTGACCAGAGGGATTTGCCCTGGTCAAGGAGGCTACAACCTCCTCAACCGGAGGGATTTCCTCCGGTCAAGGAGGCTAAAACCTCCTCAACCGGAGGGAGTCCCCCCAGTCAAGGAGGTCATACAGCCTCCTCAACTGGAGGGACTCCCTCAGGCCAAGGAGGTTGTAGCCTCCTCAACCAGGGGGATCTCTCCAGTCAAGAAGGCTACATGACAAACTCCTCAGCGGGAGGAGATCCCTCCCGTTGAGGAGGTTTTAGCCTCCTTGAACAGAGGGATTCCGGTTGAGAAGGCTACAACCTCCTTGGCCGGAGGGAGTCCCTCTGGTTGAGGAGGTTGTAGCCTCCTCAACCAGAGGGATCTCCTCTGGTCAAGGAGATTGGGGGGAGGGGGTGGGCGCCGCAGAGTGACTGCATGCCCACATTGAAATGTGGGCATGCTGTCACCCACATGTACATGGGCAGGGTGTGCGTTGTGGTAATCCATACCTTTTCACATACAAACATCAACAACTTACATTTTCCTCTCACATATACTTCATTATTATTACATGATCAGATTCTACATACAAAACTACCCCTAGTCACTCACTCAAAGTACCCCTGATTTCCCTTTGGTTCAGAAGTTATTAGCATTCTTAGAATATTACCACTTACAACCACATAACTTTACCAATACTACAACCCTATAGGATATTATACAAGGTATTGATTTATAAATATACAGTACATAAATAAAACATAGATATTACATACTCTTCTTTAGTTTATATCTTCTTTGGTATAAAGTTGTACAGCACAGTCATTCATATTACATAGTTACATCTTCTGCCTTTATCATCCTCTTTGGTTACTAGTCACATTACATTCCTTATATACATAGTTACTAGCTACATTGGCTCATCTTTCTTACACTATCACTACTCTCTTTTGGTTGTATACCTCTGAACACATTTCCCCTTTCTCTTTACTGCCAGGATCAGCCATCTTGTGCCCTTTTGTATAAGTAGAACTCCCCTTAGTTCTAGGGATGAGGCATGCACCCCCCCCCTTTTACCAAAGTACAGTTTACATTTACATTTACCTTTAAACCTTTTACATTTACTTTTGCATCAACCTTCACACAAATAACAATCATAAAACATACCCCATACTCTTTCTCAGTGCTTTTCTCACTCCTCTTAAGGTCCCTGCTTCAGATTGATTAAACAACCTAAGTTCCCATTAGTAGCAGCAGTCTAAGGATTAGTAGAAATATAGCCACACCTTTTCTTTCTTTTTCTTAGTGAAACCCTTTCCCCTCAGCATTGGTCAAGAAGGGCAGCCTCATCAGCACCTGTAGCTTCAACATCTTCTACTTACTGGATTTGTTGTCTATTTCCCCTTCAAGCTCTTTCCTGATCCTTTAGGAGTTCCACAAGTGGTGTCCCAACAGTGGCCTTATTTCCTTCAGTTTTAATCTTTCAGTCTTAGTTTCCTGCTACTACACCAACTTACAATTTCAAATCAATTCTATCATACCTAATACCTTCAGTCCATTTCTAAGTGCATCATCTATAAATAAAACCCCTAAAAACATATCTTCCTGTTAGTTTCTCTACATATCACTTCCTTGTCTCTCCACTTACTTTCCATCATGTCCAGCCCTCAACAATCCCCTGCCCTGAACATCAGCAACAACCTAGGAGAAACCTCTGGACTCACCCAAGGATCAGCCAACAACAACCAAGGATCAGCCACCAACACCCTGGAACCTAGTATCACCAACAACCCCAATACCTCTAGGCCTGTTGCTCCATTCCAACTGGCCAACCCTGGCTCATTCACCCACTACAGAAATAACCCTGCAAACTCAGAAAGCTCCCATTTGGAAGGATCCAGGCATCAGTCCCCAACCCAGCAAGCCTCAGACAGAATGAACACCCACTTTTTGGAAAGAGAAGCTGTAATGCCCAAGTACCAAGGACCAACCAAGGCTGTCAAGATTAAACCATTGGACAAGGAACTATACTTTGATGGAACCAATATGCCTGTGGAGAAGTTCATTAAAAGGTATGAGAATGCTGGATCAGCTGATGGAGCTTCCTCTAGGGACCTGGCCATGCAAATTATTTCTTTTCTCAAAGGGATGGACTTAAAGGATGAAGTAGAGGAGATGACTGGCCATGAGGACTTGGATTGGGAGGTCTTGAAGAAACAACTCTTGGACAGATATGGATCACCTCTTCCCCTGGTGAAGTATACCAAGCAGGACCTAAAGAAGCTCAACTACTCTACCATCCAAGCTGGAGGAATCAAGACCCTGGAGGAATTCAAAACATTCAGGACTAAGTATGAGGTAATAACTAACTATCTTTTTAGAATGGGACAGACATCACATGTGGAGGAATCTAGGGAAATCTTATTGGACTCACTCAGCCCAGAATTGGAATCTTCAGTCACCAAGGAACTCATCAGGGACAACAAGATGCTAGCCTCAAAGGATGGAGGTGATATTCTTCCAAATACCCAGGTCCTGGTCACCTACATACACAGGGAGGTTCAGTCAGCTTCAGTAATGGAAAGAAGGAAGACAGCCAGGAAAGATATCAGTCAGGAACCAGTCAACACACCTTCTATAGCCCCACCAGTCAAACTCCCACCTGTATACAAATCCCCAGCTCCAAACACCTCTTATTCCACAGATCAGAAACTAGAATCCCTCATTAACCAATTTGCAGCTCTTACTGCTGGAAAATCTGCCCCACCTCATTTTTCTGGAAATCCTTCTGGACAAGCATATGGACCAAGGAACCCAGACTTCAAGTGCTTTTACTGCTTCCAACCAACCCACACAATCACCAGATGTAGTCTTTTAACCTATGATGAATCAGTTGGATCAGTTCTAAAGTATGGAAGAGGATTCAAACTTCCAGACAGCTCACCAATTCCCTGGGATTCCAGCAGGCCAATCGAATCAGTTGTGGATAAATTTATCAAGGATTCCTCAGAAGCCACTACATCATTTGGACATATATCTTCCTTTGGCCAACTAGAGGAAATGGACCCAGAAATCCAAGGATTCTATGAAGCAGACCTAGGGAAAAGGACTAGAGGAAACAAGGACCAAGAGGAAGAATCAGATAAAGGAAAGAGAACCAAGAAAGACCAGGAAACTTTAATGGACATGGATCAACAGGACTTACTCAGAATGGCTACCTCTTCCCCAGGCCCCAGTTCCAGGTTCCCTTCCAATCCTCAGAATACTAAAGTCAGGTTCCAATCCAGTGAAGAATCAGAAAAACCACCCAAGGACAAGGCCCCAAGGAAGACTTACTTGGAAAAGACTCTGGCCAAAGAATACCCAGGAATGGAAGAAGAAACAGCTGGCAGGATTCTGAAAGCCATTGTACCACTCACAGCAGGAGAAATATGTGCCATAGCCCCAGGAGTGGTGGACCACATCAAGAAAAGGATCAGTAACAGAAGATTGCCAGTGGACCCAGATATAACAGGAAACTCTGCAGCATTGGAGGAAGGAGATGAGGAGGAAAAGGATTCAGTAACCCATTACTCTTGCCCTTTAGGATATGTCAAACTCACCATATCTGGAAAAACCTTTGAAGCCCTTTTGGACACTGGATCCATGGTCAACATCATCCCTGAAGAAATGGCTCATCACCTTGGATTAGTTATAACAGAAAAACCAATGAAGCTCAAAGGAATTGGAGGCCACCACACTGGAATAATTGGGATTGCTGAGAAGGTGGAAGTACTTGTGGGAAGAGTGACCAAGCTTGTTCATTTCTGGGTGGCCAGAGGAGGAGTTCAGTTCATAGTTGGAAAACCTTTTTTAATGGACATGTCAGCAACCATCAAATACAATGGACCTAGGGAAGAATCACTCTCAATAATGGAAAAAGGACAATCTTACCTGGTACCAATCCTCCTCCCCATCCATCACAAATGGGAAACATCTCTTCCAGTCAACATTTTCACCAGGGATTATTTGGACCAAGGGCAGAAATTCCATTTCTCATAGGAGAATGGGACCTGCCAAAACAACCATCAAAAAAAAAAATTATGCCCCTTCCTTTTCATAATCTCATATCACCTGTGCAGCAAAATATAAATCAACACTAAAAAAAATCAAACCAGTCAATCAACCTATGCCCCTATCACTCAATCCACCTCTTTCCAGGCCAGAAATGTCTAGAGATCCATATGCCACCCCTTTAAACCCAAATCCTCCAGAATTCATACCTACAACAAAGATCACACAAGAAAGACTGGATCTCATTAACTTTGGCCCCACTGGATGGCTGTCAAAGGAAGAACACAAATTATTAGTATGGGTCATCACCCTCAGGCAGGCAGCTTTGGCCTTTTCAGAAGAAGAAAGAGGACTACTGAAACATACCTATGGACAACCTTATATCATCCCAGTCATTCCCCATGAACCTTGGCAACAGAAACCTATTCCCTTACCTGCCCCCATCAAATCCCAATTTATTGAACTAGTAAGGGCCAGACTCAGGACTGGCCTCTATGAACAATCTTGCTCCAGTTATTCCAGCCCAGTTTTCTGTGTGAAGAAACAAAATGGAAAATTGAGGATAGTTCATGATCTTCAGAAACTCAACAAAGTCACCATTAAGGATGCAGGACTACCACCATCTCCAGAGGAACTAATTGAATCATTCACAGGCAGGGCTTGATATGGACTAGGAGACATAATGGGAGGATATGATGAAAGGGAGTTAGCACCAGAATCCAGGCCCTTGACCACATTTGAAACCCCCCTAGGAAGATTTCAACTCACCAGATTACCCCAAGGAGCCACCAATTCAGTTGCAGTGTACCAGGCCCAGATGATGTGGATTCTTCAGGATGAGCTACCACAGAATATGGGGATCTTTATTGATGATGGAGGAATCAAAGGACCAATTTCAGACTACAATGGAGCAACTCTAGAAGAAAACCCACAGATCAGAAAATTCATCTATGAATATGCTATCACTTTGGAAAGGATTCTGTATAGAATTGAAGAAGCTGGACTCACTATATCTGGACAGAAATTTGCTTGTTGTGTCCCTGCCTTGGATTTGGTTGGTCATGTTGTTTGTAAAGAAGGAAGGAAGATATCAACAAAGAAGCTTAACAAAATTGAAACCTGGCCAGTCCCTACCACACCAACAGAAGTCAGAGGATTCCTGGGAATATGTGTCTATGTCAGAATGTTTATCAAGAATTACTCCACCATCACTGCTCCCCTCAGAAAACTTACTAGGAAGGACTCGACTTGGGACTGGACTGAAGATTGCCAGGCATCCTTTGAAGAACTGAAGAGAATTATTGGCAAGGATATCACTCTCAGTAAGTTGGACTATGGACCTAAAGCAGGACTTATCAAACTATCAGTGGACTCCAGTTATATTGCTGCAGGGGCTATACTCACCCAGGAGGATTCCAATGGACTAGACAGGCCTGTTATCTATGAATCAGTGGTCTTTTCCAAAAGAGAGTCAGAATATTCCCAATCCAAACTGGAACTCTGTGGTGTCACCAAAATTCTCAAGAAGCTTCAGACCAAGCTATGGGGCCAGCATTTTCAGCTCAGAGTGGATGCACAATGCCTTATAGGAATGATCAACAACCCTTCACTGCCCAATGCCCCTATGAACAGATGGATTGCCTTTATTCAGTTATTTTCTTTTGATTTGGTTCATACACCTGGGAAGACTTTCACATTACCGGATTCACTTTCTAGGAGACCATTGGACCCAGAGGAAGAGAACTGCCAAAGTTTTGATGAAGATGAAAAATGGATAAAGCCTCACCCTGGTTTTGGACTGAAGATTTCTTCTGTTGGCCTGCTTCTGGGGACATCAGCTAAGTTGGGGGAGGAGTTATGCAACCTACAACAAGGAATCTGGAAACACCTTCAGGAATATCTTTCAACCATGAACAAACCACCTGGATGCAACCCCCTGGATTTCAAACAAATTCTGCATAAATCAGCCAATTTCTTCCTCTCCAATAATGTCTTGCACAGAATTACCAAACCTTTTTCCCAGATAGTTGTTACCACTCCCTCAGCCCAAAACAATATCCTCCAAGCTCTTCATGAAACCCTAGGCCACAGAGGTATTTCAGAAACTTACAGAAGGACTAAACTCAGGTTTTGGTGGCCAGGACTCAAGAAAGGTGTAACCAAGTGGGTCCAGTCTTGTGAAGCTTGCCAGAAAAGGAATTCAGTATTGCCAATGGAACCCAAGAAGCCTACTGGAGCAGAAACAATCTTTGGAAGAGTCAGCTTGGATACAGTTCATATCAAGGCTGGGAAATGGAAATACCTGGTAATTGCTAGAGATGATTTGTCTGGATGGGTTGAAGCAGTTGGTTTGGAGAAGATTCAAGCAAAGAAGATTTCACAATGGTTCTTGGACAACTGGATCTACAGATATGGAGCACCTTGGTCAGTTACAGTGGATGGAGGCTCAGAATTTGGTCAACAATTTCAGAAATCACTAGTGGAAGCAGGAATAAAAGTCAAAGTTACCACACCTTATTACCCTGAAGCTAATGGAATGGTGGAAAGAGGACATCAGGCCATCAAGGACACTTTGGTTAAACTATGTGGACAAGAAGGCAAGAAATGGAGGAATTATTTACCTCTGGTTTTATTTTCAGACAGGATTTCCACCAAAAGATCAACTGGATACTCCCCTTATGAATTGGTACTTGGACAGCCCCCCATCTTACCAATTGACTTAGAGTTGGAAACTTTTTTTGGCATTGATTGGGCCAAAGTAAACAGCACTCAAGATCTTCTGTTGGCCAGGACTCTCCAATTGGAAAATAGGGATCACATTCTTCAAAAGGCTCATCAAAAATTGCTGGATACTAGGAAAACATCTGTGGACTATTGGAACAGGAAGAAGACACCTAGAGAACCACTTCAAACAGGGGATTTGGTATTAGTATATAATAAATCCTTGGACTCCCAATATGGAAAGCTCTTTGAGAACAAATGGAATGGACCTTACAGAATTACCACTCAAAATCCTGGAGGCTCTTATTCATTGGAGGAACTGGATGGCACTGCATTAAACAGAAGATATGCAGCAAGTCATGTTAAAAAATATCATTCAAGACCAATTGATATAGAATAAATTCCCCTGGCTTACCTAAAACACAAAAAAAAAATAAAAAAAAAAAATAGTAGAAGACAAATCAAATAAAATAAAAAAAATAAAATAAAATAAAAATAAATAAAAACTCACAAAAAAAAAAAAAATTAAAATAAAATAAAATAAATAAATAAATAATAATAAAAAAAAAAATCTCATTTCTTTTCATTCTTCTCCTGTCTTTCCTGGATGATGGTATGCATCATTATCTAAAAATAAATAAAAAAAAAAAAAAAAAAAGAAAATTAGTTTCTTTTATTATTATTTTTATTTTATTTAGAGAAGATTACACACGGAATCGAAGGCGTCCTGGAGGCGACTGTAAAACCGGTGCCGAGATGCTGCCGCGGCCCGGGAATCGCAATGATTGGACCGGGCAAACTCGGTCAGGTGTTCGTTCACGGTATCGTGAAGCGCGGCCACCTCTTCTAAAGAGAACGAATCGCGTATAAAAGGGCCGAACAATGCAACATTGGCCACGTTATGGATGGAGGGAGCAGCTGTAGAGGATTCAGACTCGCCGCTGTTCGTCGATGATGAGAAAGAAGAACTAATCGACAGCAGGCGAGTAGGGGACGACATTGGAACGAGATGGTGGGGAACAACAACGATATCGTCAACGCCTTTATAAAATCATCAATACCACATCTTTCAACGCCGGTGTACAATCCGGAAACGCGTTCTTTTATCGTTGATACTATTAAAAAATAATCAAAACATCTTTCGACGCCGGTGTACGATCCGGAAACGCGTTCTTTTATCGTTGATACTATTAAAAAATAAACAAATCATCTTTCGACGCCGGTGAGCGACCCGGGAATACGTTCTTTCCCTTTGGCCTACAACTTATTGATGCCGGTGCACGACCCGGGCTTCTTTCTTTTTTTTCTCTTCTTTCATTTTTTATTTTTTTTCCTGGTCTTTCCATGGACCGTTCTTCTTACCAGTAAAGAAGAACGGTTCGTTTGGTTTCATCTCCGAGGTCGTTCTTCGACCCGGAGGAACGTGTCCTGCGCTTTGGAGACGCCGGCGATTCCGCGGACGTTGTATTACCCGGAACTCTGCGTTTACTCTCCGCGCGGGCATTCACCCTTCATTTCCGGTTGCACCTCTCACCTCGCTGAAAAATCAAGACCACGATTTTCATTTTTTTTTAAAAAAAAAAAAAAAAAAAAAAAAAAATAAATAAACAAATAAATAAATAAATAAAAAAATAAAAGAAAATAAAAACATCAAAAAAAAAAAAAAAAAAAAAAAAAGAGAGAGAGATAAACCAAAAACAGAAAAAAAATGACCATATTAAGAAAAAAAAAACAGACAAATTAAATTTTCTCTTTTTGGATACCAGATAATACAGGAGGCTGGGAAATCAAATCACCAGGAAGACTTAAAAGGGACCCAGGAGGACAACTATACAGAGGAAAGGGGAGGAATCATCCCATCCTGGGGAATCATCCCATCCCCCCATCCATCATCCATCATCCTCATCCTCTTTTATTTTCCCTCTTCACTCCACTTCCTGATTTCTGGAAGACCTCCTTAGTTATTATAACTCTTTACTCTCATTAACCATTAGAGTTTTATTGAAACATATATAAATTAAAATTCCCTTTGCATATAACATTACTTCTTTCCATCACTTTCCTTCAGAATCCTTTTACCCTTTTGATATATATATATATAAAGCTTTTAAAATCATTACATATTTTAGAATACTCATATACAGTCACCCTTCTTCTCTTGATTTACCACCCATGACCATTTTACTCTTTCTTTTATCATACATATAAATACTACATACTATCATTACCCTCTTACCATATCATTAACACCTCTCTTTCTTCTTACCATTACCCTTACTCCTTACTCTCTTCCCATATTACCACCACCCCTTTTTCTACATTACCTTCTTACCATTACTATTGCTCCTCACTCTATTTCCATATTACCACTACCTCTTCTTCTACCTTACCCTTACCCCTTATCTTTCATTACTCTTTTAGTCCTCACTCCATTCCCATATCACCACTACCTCTCTTCATCAACAACTCCATAACATTTAAACCATTACCATTACCTTTTTTAATCCATCTCCATATTACCACTACCTCTTTTCCCACATCAACAACTACCCCATTACATTTAAACCATTACCATATCACCATTACCTTTTACTCTATTACCATATTACCTCCAATCCTTATTAAATTACCCTTTACATCATTTTATATTATTACATATATTACATCTTACAGTTATAGGATACAAACTCTGGATTAGAAAGCACTGGACTTGGATAAAGGAATAACGGACTCACTTGGATGGTGGCTCTATGAGGATTACCTGGACCTTGACTTGGACCTTTGGACAGCAGAAACTTGGACTAAACCCTGGATCTCTCCTGCATGTTGTTTAGAATGGAATTTATTTTTAGGAGCCTTGGACTTTGGACTTTATTGGACCCTGGATTAATTCTGAGTTGGAATGTAATATAATTCTAGGAGGCCACTGGACCTTGGACTTTATTGAACCCTGGATCATTCTAGCATGTTTTTGTTGGATGGATTTATTCTTTAGGAGCTCTTGGATTATGTTGAATATTGGCTTTTCTGGATATCTTGGACAACTATACTCAGGATTCAGTAATATATGTACACTAGGCCTCTGGATTTGGATCAAGACTTCCTTGTTCAGTATGTGGACCTAGGAATTGGCCACCTTGGATGGATCTGGACTTCCCTCTTTGGTTTTGGACTTTTCAACCTTTCCCCCTTACTCTCTGGACTTCTCTCTGGGAAAAACTAGTGGACTCTTATTTTGGATACAGACATCCTTTTGTGGCAGCACCTCTTTTATTTGGACTGGACCTCCTTGGCTTGGATACAGACTTCCTTCTTTGGCTATGGACTTTTCCTTCCCCTACATACCCCCACTCTCAGTTTTCTCCCTAAAATTCCCTTTTTCCATCATCATTATTACTCTGAATCAGGTTCCTCTTTTTTTTCCCTGCCTGGGGACAGACAGCTTAGTTGGGGGAGGATGTGGTAATCCATACCTTTTCACATACAAACATCAACAACTTACATTTTCCTCTCACATATACTTCATTATTATTACATGATCAGATTCTACATACAAAACTACCCCTAGTCACTCACTCAAAGTACCCCTGATTTCCCTTTGGTTCAGAAGTTATTAGCATTCTTAGAATATTACCACTTACAACCACATAACTTTACCAATACTACAACCCTATAGGATATTATACAAGGTATTGATTTATAAATATACAGTACATAAATAAAACATAGATATTACATACTCTTCTTTAGTTTATATCTTCTTTGGTATAAAGTTGTACAGCACAGTCATTCATATTACATAGTTACATCTTCTGCCTTTATCATCCTCTTTGGTTACTAGTCACATTACATTCCTTATATACATAGTTACTAGCTACATTGGCTCATCTTTCTTACACTATCACTACTCTCTTTTGGTTGTATACCTCTGAACACATTTCCCCTTTCTCTTTACTGCCAGGATCAGCCATCTTGTGCCCTTTTGTATAAGTAGAACTCCCCTTAGTTCTAGGGATGAGGCATGCACCCCCCCCCTTTTACCAAAGTACAGTTTACATTTACATTTACCTTTAAACCTTTTACATTTACTTTTGCATCAACCTTCACACAAATAACAATCATAACACATACCCCATACTCTTTCTCAGTGCTTTTCTCACTCCTCTTAAGGTCCCTGCTTCAGATTGATTAAACAACCTAAGTTCCCATTAGTAGCAGCAGTCTAAGGATTAGTAGAAATATAGCCACACCTTTTCTTTCTTTTTCTTAGTGAAACCCTTTCCCCTCAGCATTGGTCAAGAAGGGCAGCCTCATCAGCACCTGTAGCTTCAACATCTTCTACTTACTGGATTTGTTGTCTATTTCCCCTTCAAGCTCTTTCCTGATCCTTTAGGAGTTCCACAGCGTGCCCCACCTATGTACATAGAAAGGGTGTCAGCCTCTGTGATGCCAAGAACTGGATTCTTCTAGCTACACAGGGTGCAAGGTAACAACAGCTGCAGGTTGTGTAGTGAAAGGTGGGTCAAAAAGGCAAAAAGATATAAAACAACTATCAAGTTTTATTAACAGAGGGGCCTGAGTTACAGGGGTATTTACTGTGCCCTCTAACATATTCAGGACCTGAGTGAACAGAGGGTGTTTTGGGTACCTGAAAGTCTAGTCCTTTGAACAAGGAGTACACCTAGACAATAACTACTGAAGGAATGGAGGAAATAGACTTAATGGTTCTATTTCCTGTCAGGGGTTCTTCAGGGAGTTGTAGGTGGTCCAAAAGCGCTCAAAAGGTTGAGTAACAGGTTTTTGTTGAGTTTTAGAAAGGTGAAAGGTGAAAGGGTTGTTGAATGGAATTCAGGTATAAAACAAGCAAAAACTGACTATATAACAGGCTATAAGGATGGTTGATATGGTGGGTAAAAGCTGGTAAATGTAAGTGAAGATGGGGATATAATTTCTTGGAAAGGAAGGGCTGTTTATATATCCATTCTGGGCTCTTGGGGGCAAAGCAGAAGCTCTTTTTGCCCTGGTCTAGTCTTCTACTAAGCCCTAGTTACCTGTATAACTGGTTTGGTCACGGTAGGGCTTAGTTATGTGTTTCAAAAGCCCCAAAGTAGTTTAATATTACCAGTAAGGTGAATACCTTTGTTTCTTCCTTCCTTTTGGACCAGTATTCTATTTACAACCAACCAATTGGGCTATCTTGGCCTTAGTAGGAAAAGTATGGCCGTGGCATTGGTTGTGGCTTTTATTACAGGTGCCAGGTACATGTAACTATGTAAATGATGATTTAAGCCTTATTTATGAATAATACCCGAGCTCTATTAAACTTAATTACATAGTCTACTAGCATATATTTAAGGTTATGTAGATCTTTAATTCATATGAAAACTTAAAGGCCTTGTGAAGGGATATGAAGGAGTAATAATTACGGGGTACTTTTGCTGAGCTACCCTAGGTTAATGTACATGTAGATTCAGAATCTGAAATAATATTCTAAGTTTTTTATACTTTAGAAGTTATATGTAGATTCTTTGTCATATGTTTTGTTTTAATAGTTTCTTTCGAAACAAAAGATGTAAGGTGTGCATTCTTTTGAGACTAAGAATATAAGTTGTATGTTGGTATAATTTGCTATGTTCAGGATTTCTCTGAATTAGTAGCAGTCTGAAAAAGGGTGTGCAGCTCGCACACCCTTTCTATGTATATAGGTTGGGGCATGCCCCTGCCCATACACATAGACTTGGGCGTGCAACCACACGCCCATGTTTGAGCGGGGGTTGCACGCCTGTAGGCGTGCCCACACCCAAAAAAGGGTGTTCCCGCTGCACACCCTTTTTTTAAGGGTGTGGCCTGGGTGTGGGTGTGGGCCCAGGGGAGTGGGTTTATCAACCCCCCAATGTGAGTGTAAAAGTTGCTTATATTGTTCTTAGAGGGTATAAAAATTTCCAAATCCACCATTATCTAACTGACTGTTTTTGAAAATCTACAATTTTTAAAAACCATGGATATCAATATAAAATGGTCCAGAATTCTCAAAAGTTGAATTTTGTGGAAAATTCTAATTCACTGGTTTAATTGTGGCTTTGGTAATATTTGATACCCCCTATTGAAGGTTGAGCAGTTCAATTTTACACCAGGTTTCTGGTTTCAAGACTGTATCCATTTAAAAAAGAATCATATACACTGTTTGAATCAAATTTGCATGTTGTTGGGATATTTTCATAAACTAAATATTGCTTACACTTGAGTATTCCTACCATTATTATTGGGGAAGGGCCTTCCTGGAGACTTAGTCTAAGGTTGAAGCTTGAGAAGACTTGTGGCAGGATATAATATTGTGATTTCACAAGTGGGAACCCGCCAATGATACAAGAAAATATCAAAGGTTCCCCATCATTCTGGTTCAATAAATGAGCAATAGTTTTGTTTCTGATAATATGATTCTGTTCAAATCAATGAATATATCAATCATGATATCACTTTCCTCTTTCATCAGTGAAAGATGAATTGGTTGGTATGAATCCCAAAAACATGATATTTGTGCAATAGAATCTAGAAAATTGGCTTCTTACTTCTCAGAAACTTCCAGGGAAATATCATGAGGTATATAATCTCCTTTTATTTCAAAGAAATCCTTCCATCCAATCTGGTGACCCCTCATTTCATGCAATCTCTTTTGAAAAAAAAACTCAATTGATATTGTTTGTTTTCAGGCCATCCTGAATTTACAAATTCAGAGCACCAATTCTTCAAGTTCTCTGATGTTCTCCAGTAGCATTCCTGCATGTTTTCAAACATTGATAACAGAAAATTTCTTATGGGATATGTGTGTATAGCATCATTAACCAGGAAAAAACAATTATCAATTGGATAAAAGTGATATGACAAATTACAAAGGGGCCTTTGTACTTTCTGATGTCACTTGTACACAAGTGATCATTGGTTTTTCCTAGTGATTGGCTTGTAACATTTTTGGGAAAAACAATCAAGGAAACAACTTTAGATAAAATTTACTTGGGGTGTCAGCTTGCTACTATGACAGAGCAACCTGTCACAAGTTTACCACAAAATTATTATAAAAAATATAATATCAAATAATATTTAGAATATTATTTGATATTCTGAATCTACACTAAAATTTAACCTAGGGTACCTCACTCACAGGTACCCCTAATTCTCACTCCTTCACTATGTAAATTAGCAAAGAATAATTAGCAAGTACCTTTAATAAAAAGGAACTTGCATCAATTTATGCTTATATATATATATACATATGCTTAAACCCCATTTCTAGTCACGGAAATGAGGTGTTGTGTAAATTAGGGGAGATAGTGTAAATACACCGTGTTTTACTCAAACCCCGCGTACCGCAGTCCGCAGAACCTCAAGTTCAACCCGCGTGACTGAGAGCCCGCGTCAAAGTTGGGATATAAGCCCCCGCGCAAGCAACAAGCCCCTTACAGGCTCCCAGCTTGGCACGCGGACTCCACAGTCACTCAGGTACCCCCAAATCCATAAAAACACGCCCCAGTAACCTCATTACATATGTTACATATGTAATAAAGATTACTGGGGACTACATAATTAATTATATTGGATGATATTAATAATTAATACATTTAAATAAAACATATTGAATAAACAAACAGTACAGACAATACTGTGGCTTATTATAAATACTCATAAGCCACTAGTATTAATAGTACTAATGTACTACAGACTGTACCTCAATATAAATGAATAAATAAATAATAAATATCATAATAAAATCAATTGGTGACGTGTATTCAAAGCAGGGGCTGCTGAAGCGTCACCAAGAAAGCAAAGATGGCCAAAATGTGGTCCAAAGATCCCACAAGTTGGCCAATAACACCTACAGGGTCCCCAGAGGGAACTCAAGACTATTTAAGGAGCTCTTCAACCGCCCAAAGAAGGCTCCTCATGCTTTCCAATACCCACTAACAACCTTACCCACTTCTTATTAGATATATACATCTTTATAACACAGTCTGGTAAGCTTCTTAGTAGTTATTCTTTAGCCCTGTCTTCCCCAACAACTTCACAGTGTCCACCAAGCTCCACCATCCATCCATCCAAGCGCTTCAAACTGTCCAGTTCCACCCAGAATATCCCCAAGATCCCTCAAGGTTTATTACTAGTAAGTAATAACCCTTTTCTTGAAGATATTCCCCCATTTCCATTACTGGGATTAAACCACCCCTGTTCCAACAGGCCCCAGTGTTCCAGGTACCTAAATCCTCTGCATTTATTTGTAAGATACCTTAGAGGGATCTAAACCACCCCTGATTTATCAGGCCCCTCTGGTTTTTAATTATATTAAATTTATTTAATATAATTATTAATCTATTTTTCTCTCAATTTTTACGTCACAATTCCCCCATATCTTTTGGGAATTGTAACTTGTACCTTACCCAGAGTTTATATAACTCTTACCATCTATCCTTGCACCACCTGTAGCTAGAAGGACTTGTCCTTGGCATCAGGGAGGCTGACATGGGGAAATAAAATATGAATAAGGGGAGTGGCCATTTTAAATATCCAAGAGTGCATGGAACACCAAATATATACCAATCAGAAATAAAAGGAAAAAGATGTGTGTAAAAATAACTTTCCAAATATCATCAGGGAGTATGAAATATGACCAAATCTACGATTATGTAATTGGCTGGTTATGAAAGACTCATTGTTTTAAACAAATATTAGTTATCAATTCAATCCCTTTTGAAAACCACTGGTGAGAAAAAAAACGTTTTTGGATAATTGCCCAGCTTTAGAAGTGGATTTTGCCATATTGAAAACTCCCTATTATCCAGAGTATTCCACTTTTTGGGGTGATGATGAACAGCTTGGAAAAATTGAGTTTATCTGTGCATTTTTATGAAATTCTGATTGCCGCAACTTTCCAACGGAGACAAGAATGAAATATCTGTAGATAAATTCTAAACCCAATAGCACTGTTTTAAGATTTTCATCATGGAGTTTTCCAGAAATTGCATCACTTGGTTATATTTAAGGATTGAGTTATTTTGTTTTTCTTCCATTTGGCTTAGCATAGTACTAAATGTTTGTGAGTGATATGCAAATTTACTCAAATCAATTTCCAGTTGATGAAACTCTTCTGGTGATGCAAATTTTTTGATTTCAATTTTGAATTGAGAAAAGAGTTGGAATTCTGGGTTTGAATTTTGAGAAGGAGTAATTCTTTTTGCCATCAAATCTTCTCCAAATATTGACACAATTCTGTTTTCATTCCTGTCAACCAAGAAATCTACTTTTGAATGAAACATTTCATCCTGAGCTTCAATGGCTTTCCTTCTGACATAAAGTAAATGTGAAAGACTTGATACTAGCCAAAATAACTCGTCAAATTTACATATTTTCCAGGAAATCTCTGGGCTCATCCCATACTGAGAGATTTGAGTTCCTTTGTACATCATTCTGAGCATTTCATGCAACAATTTTAATTCAATACACAGTTCATAATTTAAGGGTCCAATTCCTTCAATCTTGATTTCTGACATGAATTCAACCATCTTTTCTAAAATACTCTCCTTGAAATGAATTTGTGAAGAAATATCCACTGATTTTTTCCCAGATTTCATGAATCCCAAGAAGTTCTCATAAATTTTATGAAAACTGTTAACTGGAAAAAAAAAGTGTGCGTAAAAGTTTCTGATATTGGTATTGAAGGTAAAGCAATTCAATTTTACACCAGGTTTCTGGTTTCAAGACTGTATCCAAAAAAAAAAAACATATACACTGTTTGAATTGAATTTCCATATTGTTGGGATATTTTCATAAAATAAACATTGCTTACACTTGAGTATTCCTACCATTTTTCTTGTGGAAGGGCCTTCCTGGAGACTTAGTCTAAGGTTGAAGCTTGGGAGGACTTTCTTCAGGATATCATATTGTGATTCCTGAAGTGGGAACCTGCCAATGATATAAGAAAACATCAAATGTTCCCCATCTTTGTTGTTCAAGAAATGAGCAATAGTTGTGTTTTCAATAATTTGATGCTTTTGCAAATCAATGAATATATCAATCATGATATCACTTGCCTCTTTCATCAGTGAATAATGACTTGGTTGGTATGAATCCCAAAACCATGATATTTGTGCAATAGACTCTAGCAAATTTGCTTCCCACTTCTTAGAAAGTTCCAGGGACATATCATGAGGTAGATGATGTCCTCTTATTCCAAATAAATCATTCCATTCAATCTGGTGACCCCTCATTTCATGCAATCTCTTTTGAACAAGAATCTCAGATGATATGAGCACATATTTGAATTTCTTTTCAGCTTGAGCTGTTTGATTTTCAGGCCATTCTGGATTTAAAAATGCAGAGCGCCAATTCTTCAATTTCTTTGATGTTCTCCAGTATAGTTTCTGCAGGTTTACAAATGATTCTGCATTCAAATGAAACCATGGGTTTACCTCAGATTCACTATATGTCTTTGTGCATATATATGTATTTATGTAATTACCATTTTCCAGCCCGGCCATCTTGTCATTATCTGAATAGATCGATGAAAAGAGTTAGCCACTGCATTACTTTTTTACAATCTTCATTCTGTGACTGGATTTGGATATCTAGAGAGATATTACTCGCACCTCCACAAGACATTGGTTTACCAGAGCGTTCCAAGGTGCCCAAGGTTTGTGCAGGTAACAGTTGATGAGGGTCAACTGTGCTCAAGATATTTTCGATTGGTGGTGAAGAAGCTTCGCCGGAAATATTAAGATGAGACCTCAACGACACGCTTTGTAAGTGCTCTGCCACCCCCAAAATCCATATCAGCAAAGCTATGTTGGTCCGGAAGATGTGCATTTTTCAAATCAGTACGTATGCAGAGCTGGATCTGGGCAATCAGTGTAATTTCAAAGCAGACAATGGCTGTTTTGAGAGGTCAAAGCTGGTGATTTTCAGAATGTCAAATTTGAGGTGAAAAGTAGTATTGATTCAATGTGTCCTGGTTGATAAATGCCTTGAAGCGCACACCTCTTATGAACCTTTTTACTTGCCGGAGATCAAACATAATTATTACGATATGGACCTGAGACAGTCAGGCAAAGTCGCTATAAATGCACTATGAGGTGATGCGAATGATTTATAATAGGTATATGTGTAGCATGTCTGAGAAATTGTACTTAACCCGACAAGCCAACTTCGATCAGGCCAAGTTCATTGAAAGGCGTTCCAGTTCGGAAGCAAGAAAGATCCCATTTGTGAGAAATGAGCAAATCTATCGAAGAGAGATGCCTCGCTATCAGCTCAAGCACGCTACGGTATCGGTTCCTAACTCGGTAAATTGCAACTAACCTATTGAAGAGAGATGCTTCGCTATCAGCTCAAGCACGCTACGGTATTGGTTCCTAACTCGGTGAAGAGAAAGAAAGGGACCCGGAGCGGCTGAGATAAAACTAAGAGCATCCACCCTCGTCTCTGTAAAGTGGCTCGGTAAGCCAACTTTACAGAGACGAAGCCCCCGCGCACCACCCTTGTGCACTCTTTGGGGCTCCTTGACTAGAGACTCGGCGATTTTCTCTGTCCGAGTCTCTAAAGTTAGGGACCCCTACCGAGCTCTGTAGGGTAAGTTTTTGCCGAGCTTCAGCAAGTCCGACTGCACTGAAAAAAAAAAAAAAAAAAAACGCCGGTCAACAAGTCCAACATTCAGCCGCCAACCACGATGACAGCCACCAAGAAAGAAAACGAACGATCCAACCCCCCAAAAAATCGCTCCCCAAATTGGGTCATCCAGGAAGAAGAACAACTTGTGATCTCCTGGCTCAACATCAGCGAGCAGCCTGAGTTTTTTTGTTTCATTTTTTTTTTTTGTGGGCTGATGATTATTGATCAGTTACTGAAGGGTTTGACGAGTCCACGAGGGTGGAGCGGCTTGGTTCGGCAGGAGAAGAGGCACAATACCAAGCCGCAAGGGTGGAATTTCTCGGTTGGGCAGCTACGGAGGCCCGTGCGCCTCGCTAAAGTCTCCGCAGTTGCAGAAATTTTAGCAAAACAAGGGTGGATGCTCTAAGTACAACATGATGCGCTGCAGCTTCCTGCTTTAGCTGCGGTTAGCCTAGATTATGTAATGACAATTTGAATCTACTCTAACATGTTTAAAGTTTGTAATCTTGATCATCCCCAACTCTAACACAATTGCTTGACTTGCGCAGTCCCCAAAACACACCTGTGGCCAACCCTAGAACCAATGCTAAAGCAGGACTCCGCGCACGCTTATTCAGCATATACCCCCCTGATACCCGCAAAACTCAGAATATCTGAGATCTCTGGGAATCCGAATCTCCAGCCTGCCCTCCCCCCCTAAATAAAATTTTTCCAAGTCAATGCAAACCTCCCCGTGCGCGCCTCACCACACAACTACACATATAAACCTCCCAGCTCCACACAACTTACCCTACCCTTAGAGAAACTCCACAGGGGTTGCTATGCTAAATATAGCACCCCAAACCCCATATAGCAACACCACCAGGGGTGCTACAATAGCAACTGGAATCTCTTGGTTGCTATAGCAGTTCCACATCTAGAACTGCTATAGCAACCCAATAGCACCCCATCAGCCAGATATCACACATCAAAAAAATGTGATATCTGGCCCCTCCCTGTCATTTCACACCACACACAGCCAGGACGCTGTGGGAGAACTTATATACCAGAGGTGCAGCACTGAAGCTGAGCCCGCAGCCGCGGGCTCAGCGGCAGGCTGAGGCTGAGGTAAGGGGGTACTTACCAAATGTCATCGGACATTCCGCGGGGAAAAGCACGGGGCGCAGCATGTGACATTCTATAGTTGGCGCGGGCGATCGGTCGAGCGGACGAAGGCCGCTTCAGTATGCGCGACGTAATGGACCGGGCGGAACCACGGGGTTCGGGGCGCCAGGCCGCAAGCGGAGCGGGGGCAGAAGAAGCGGAGTCGTGCGCAGGGAAGCGACAGACGGCTGCGGGGGTCAACGGGGTATAGTAGTCGGGGACAGGCTGCGGTGTGATGCGGGATCGAGGAGACAGGCAAGTAGGGCTCCAGGGACAGTACCGGGGAATGCGGGACATGATCGGGGGGACTGTTGTATAAATAGAGGGTTGTACCAGGGCTGCGGGTCTTATCTTATCTTATCATCTTAGTAGATAGCTATCAACTACAGCGTACATAAGAAAACCTCATTGTTTAGAGTTCTCTCAGCGATTATTCAGCGTGTGTGGACAAGCGGAACTGCGTAGGGCATCATCAGGACGACGAACGCAAGAGGAACGGTCCCCTTGCTGAGTATATAGGTGTTGCAGGGAAACCAGTTGACTTTCCGCTGACAGTGTTTATCCCGCAGAGGAAATCAAAGAACCACCGGAACCAACCAGGAAGAAGGGCAACCTACCATTTCTGTTACCGAGGTCGCCATTATTTCCACATATTGGGGGTCTGGCCGGGAACTTCTTTCTGTTTCCAACCTGCGGACGGTTCAAGACATTTGTCTTTTTCTTTATTTTTTATATATCGTTTATCATTGTTCGAGGATGAGTGGTTCTGACACTTATCTTCCTACGACTGCGTCGGGCGGAGCGTCCTCCTCCAAGTTCACCCTCCCTCCCGCCAAGTTCGTCCCTCCCCCTCCGAAGGGGGGAGGTCTGGGTACCCACGGCATCACGTCGGAGGTCAACATGGACGACGGAACGGAGGAGAATCGGAAGGGGAAGCAGGCGGCTGGTGAAGCGCCGGTAGGGGTGAGGAGGCAAGGGTTGGCGTCGGACCCACCGACGGGCGTCAAGATTCGGCCGCGGGATTTTCCCGCAGTCCGATTCAGTATCAATGCGGTTGATCGATTTTTGAGTCGTTTCGAATTGGCGGCGGAAACCGAAGGGGCGTCAGACGGCGACAAGGTTCGTCAAATCGTCAACTTCATTCAGTCCGAAGAAGATTTGCGCGATGTGGAGGAAATGGAGGGGTACGAGGCGAAGAACTGGGAGCGTCTGAGGGAGGAGATGTTGGAGAAGTGGGGTCCGCGTCAGCAACGGTATCGGGAGGCGGATTTGGAGAATCTCGCGTCGAGCAAGGCGGCATCGGGTGGGGTCAACGATCGAAGGGCGTTCGATGAGTACGTCACTTCCTTTGATTGCATCGTGAAGTACCTTAAACGCAATGAGGTGATCATTGGGGAGCCGGCGTCGGTCAAGCGGAGCTTCCTCAAGGGGCTCGCCACGCCGGTTCAGGAGCGGGTGCAGCGGAGGCTGTACGATCAGAATCTCATTCGGCGGTCAAGGGATGGAGGGACCCTGTTGCCCGACTTGGCGTCGCTTAGGGGAGCGGTCCGGGCGGAGTTCGACATGATGGAGTTGGTGGCCGAGAATTTGGGAGTGGCGATCTTGAGCGGAATCGGGCCGGTGATCTCTTCCCGGAACACGGCGCCGGTGGCACCCGCTGAAGTGGCGGAGTTGGCTGACACCTTGAAGGAGCTTCGTTTGTTCATGCAGAAGACGGTTCAACGGGAGTCGCAGCTTCAAGCGTCGGCACCGGCCGACGGCCAGCGGAGCGGTCCTCCGCGAGCGGGGCCTCCGGGGCGTCATTGCACTTATTGCGGGTCAAATACCCATTATAAGTCTTGATGTCAAGAGTTGACGGACGACCTAAACGGTAGGCGGGTGAGGATCTATAACGGTGATTATTTCCTCCCTAGATCGCGTGAACCGATTGAGGCGGCCGTGCCGCGCAACGTAGTTTGTGCAGCGGCGGCAGGGCAGGGGGAGACGGCGGAAGGCCCAAAGGCGGAGGTCAAATCCTCGATGGGTATAGTTGTCGGGACGTCTGGATGGACTCCCCCGGCTGTCCAATCAGAGGTGTGGGCCATCCAATCCAATGAGGTGACGGCCCGCTACGGCGGGTACGACCGCATGGATGTGGATCCTCCAAAGAAGGGCAAGGCGAAGGAAGTTTCGCAGCCTGGAGGAGTGGCAGTGCCCACCGGGAAAAAGAAGGCGGCGGAGTTGGCCAAGCGCGCTCTGAACGGGGATGGCCCGCTGACTCTTTCCATCAAGGAATTGGCGTTGGTTTCCCCTCTAATGGCGGAAGGGCTCATAGCGTCTCTTAAGGAGAGTGCGGGCCTCAAGGCGGAAGGTAATCGGGTGGCCTTTGACGTGAGTTCAGCGGAGGCCGAACATTTGTGCCGACATCATCCGGAGGATTTCCCGTCGGACTCCATCTCCTGCCCCCTTGGTTATGTTCAGATGACCATCGGGGACCAGCAAGTATGGGCGATGATCGACAGCGGGTCGATGGTCAACCTTTTGCCGGCGGAGGTGGCGCAAGACTTGGATCTCGTTACCAGACAAGCCAACATCGGCTTGCGAGGAATCGGCGGCCATGAGTGTGAGGTGGCGGGTGTGGTGGAGAGTGAGTGGGTGGAGGTGGCGAAGACCAGGCGGAGGGTCTTGTTCTTGGTGGTGAGGTCCTCCGAAGTCATCCTTGGACGGCCGTTCTTGTTCGCCTTCCGAGCCGGCCTTCGGTTCGATTCGGTCCGCAAGGAGGAGGTCCTTTTGGTGGCGGACTCCCAAGGGCGACGGTTCGCGACGACGATCTGTCGGCCATCGAGCGGCCGATGGGAGACCCGGCTGGGGAGGAGGAGTGCCGAGGGAGGGAGAAGCAGGAGGCTTCCCCCTTGGCATGGGGTTTTTAGGTGTTGGCCGGTCAATCCGCACAATGTCAGCTCTAGCATTGCGCGGACGGTCGACTCCTAAAGAGCGGGAAGGAATAGGGGACGATGGGGCGGAGGCAAAAGACCCAAAAGTAAGTCCTCCCAATTGTGCACCTCCGAGGGTATCTACTACCATTCGTAAAACCCTACCGAGTGCCACGTACGTGAGCAAATTCCTTTCGTCTGGTCATAGGTGGAAATCCTGGGAAGTCGGTCCGCACTCGGAACCGGAGGTCTGGAGAGAGGGAATGGAGGAGGAAAGCGATGGAGCGGGGGCAACCAGTCTAGAAGTAAGTCCTCCCAATTGTGCACCGCCAAGGGTTTCTACTACCTTTCGAAAAACCCTACCGAGTGCCACGTACGTGAGCAATTCCGTTTCGTCAGGCCATAGGCGGAGTTATCGGGAAGTCGGTCCGCAAGATGAAGTGGAGGTGTGGAGTGAGAGGATGGAGGAGGAACACGATGGAGCGGAGGCAAAAGGTGTAGAAGTAAGTCCTCCCAATTGTGCACCATCAAGGGTTTCTACTACCTTTCGAAAAACCCTACCAAGTGCCACATACGTGAGCGATCCTTTTCCGCCCGATCATAGGTGGGATCCTCGGAAGTTCGGTCCGCATCAGGCAACGGAGGTTTGGGAGGAGGATGGGGAGGGTTCGGAGAAGGGAAGAGCGGAAGGTTCTTTTGGGGCGGGGGCAAATAGTGCAGAAGTAAGTCCTCCCAATTGTGCACCGCCAAGGGTATCTACTACGTTTCGAGAAACCCTACCTTGTGCCACGGTCGTGAGCGAATCCAGAGTCTTTGGTTTCCCAGTCCGCAGGATCTCAGCGGAAGAAGGCGTCGTTCTACGGAGGGTGGAATTGGGCGGGGCAAAGTATAAGCCGGTGGCGCCGAAGGTTAGGCCGCGGAATGAGCCAATGCCGCAAAGCTTGAACTCACCGTTGAAGCCCATCCAGTGGGGGAGAGACCCCTATCTTACCCCACTTTCGGTGCGGCCTCCGGAATTCGTGCCGACAGAGCGTATCACGGATGAACGGATGGCAAGTCTCAACTTCGGACCTCCGGGGTGGGTGAGCCAGGAGGAGTGGAAGCTCTTAGCCCAGGTTGTCACCTTGCGGGCGAAGGCTTTGGCGTTTTCCCCTGAGGAGCGCGGGCTGTTGGACAGGGGAATAGGGGAGCCTTATTGGATTCCGGTGATACCCCATGAACTGTGGCAGATCAAGCCAATTCCGGTTCCGGCGACTATTCGCGATACCTTCACGGAGCTGGTACGGGAGCGGGTGCGGACGGGGTTGTACGAGCAGTCTTGCTCAAGCTACTCCAGCCCAATTTTTCCGGTGCTGAAACAGGATGGGACGAGTTTGAGGATTGTTCATGATCTTCAGAGACTGAATTCCATTACCATTCTGGATGCAGGGCTTCCTCCGCGCGTCGATGAGTTCGTGGAGTCCATGGCAGGGCGGGTTTGCTATGGGTTGGTTGATGTCATGGGCGGGTACAATCAGCGGGAATTGCACCCCGAGTCGCGGCGACTGTGAACCCTACACATCGCAGGTTTCACCAATCCAGATTACATAATCAAATCATCAATACTTAATCCTCAAGGCCCCGCTCCCCACCTAGCTCAGTAGAGACCCAACCGCATTTCCCTACTACTGAGCTAGGTGAGTTCAAACCTTTTCCTTTAATCATCATTTCTTCTTCCTATTTCAATTCTTCCTTTTCCTTTCTTCTAAAATTCATGTTGTACTTTACTAATGAGAGACCCAACCGCATTTCCCTACTACTGAGCTAGCTATTCTGCAATTTATCTTTTATTCTAGAATTGGTCTCCAGAGTATAAGACTCTGATTCTAGCAGCTACAGCTACGGATAAGTGAAGGGTTATTCAGAACCCTTACAGCCACTCACGGCTTTCGAGACTTGGTTGGGGCGTATGCAGCTGACTCGTCTTCCGCAGGGAGCCACCAACTCGGTAGCGGTGTACCAAGCGCAGATGGCGTGGATCCTCCAGGACGACTTGCCTCATCTTGTCCAGATCTTCATTGATGACGCGGGGATCAAGGGACCGAAGTCGGATTATGGGGGAACGGTCTTGGTGGACAACCCGGGCATCAGGCGTTTCATTTGGGAGTATGCGGTCACCTTGGAGCAGATCTTGTTCCGGATCGAAACCGCGGGCCTTACGGTTTCAGGGAAGAAGTTCGCGGTCTGCGTTCCGGCTTTGGAGGTCCTCGGTCATGAAGTCTCAGTTCGCGGGAGGAGCATCACTCGGGCTAAGTTGAACAAAGTCTTGGAGTGGCCAGTTCCGAAAACCGTAACTCACATCCTTCAGTTTTTAGGGTTGTGTAGTTATGTGCGGATGTTCATCGAGCGGTTTGCGGAGATCGCAAGCCCGATGAGGCGGCTCACTTGCAAGGGGACTGAGTGGAAGTGGACTAAGGAATGCGATCGCGCGTTCACCCGGCTGAAGGAGATTGTTGGTAGGGAGATCACGCTCAAGGATCTCAATTACGGGAAGGAGGGAATTTGGTTGGCGGTTGACTCCAGTGAATTCGGTGCGGGAGGCGTGCTGACGCAAGAGGAGGACGGGAAAGATCGGCCGGTTCTTTACGAGTCAATCACTTTCACGGAAACCGAGTCGCAATACTCACAGCCGAAGCTTGAGCTGTGCGGGGTCACCAAGGTGGTGCGGAAGCTGCAACACGTGTTGTGGGGGGTGTTCTTCGAACTCCTAGTTGATGCGGAAGCGCTGGCGAGGATGATCAACTCTCCTACTCTCCCTAATGCTCCAATGACTCGATGGGTGGCTTACCTTCAATTGTTTTCTTTCAAAGTGGTCCATGTTCCGGGGAAGGCGTTCACAATGCCTGATGCATTGTCGAGAGTGGCGGAAGAGGAGGGAGCGGAGCGGTTCCGCTCAGCAGAGGCGTTGGACGTGGAAGAACGGCTGATGAAAGCGGGCGCGACGACAGTCGGCATCGAACTTCCCCTTCGCCAGAGCGGGAAGTACGAGCTGATGGAGACCTACCTGAGTACCCTCAATTTCCCTGATGATACTTCAACCGAACTGAAAGCGTGGGTTCGTCGGAATAGCGTCAACTTCTTCGTGCGGGAAGGTCAACTGTGGCGTAGGCGGTCTCCCATACCGCTGGTGGTGGCGACTTGTCGAGCGAGCCAGGAAGTCATCCTTCGGAGCCTCCACGAGGAGTTGGGGCATCGGGGCGAGGTGGAGACGCGTGCCCGCGTTCGGGGGCATTGATAAACGCACGCCAAGCGCGCACGCCAACCCCAACCCGCACGCCAATTTTTTTTGGCGTGCGGGGCCTACACGCCAAAAAAAAAGTGGCTTGTAGGGTCTACACGCCAATTTTATTTGGTGTGTGAGACCCACACGCCAAAAATGGCGTGTGGTTCCCACACGCCAATTTTTTTTGGCGTGTGGGCCCCGCACGCCAAAAAAAATTGGCGTGTGGGCCCCGCACGCCAATTGTTTGGCGTGCGCTCCCATACGCCAAACAATTGGCGTGTGGGAGCGCACGCCAAACAATTGGCGTGCGGCTCCCACACGCCAATTGTTTGGCGTGTGGGAGGATCCCGCTCACGTAATCGAATGGGACCTCCCATTCGATTACGTGAGCGGGCGGCTGACGAGGTTATACAACCTCGTCAGCCGGGAGGACTTCCTCCTGGCTGACGAGGCTGTATAGCGTCGTCAGCCGGGAGGACTTCCTCCCGGCCGACGAGGTTATACAACCTCGTCGGCCAGGAGGAAGTCCTCCTGGCTGACGAGGTTGTATAACCTCGTCAGCCGGGAGGAAGTCCTCCCGGCTGACGAGGTTATACAACCTCGTCAGCCAGGAGGACTTCCTCCTGGCCGACGAGGTTGTATAACCTCGTCGGCCGGGAGGAAGTCCTCCCGGCCGACGAGGCTATACAGCCTCGTCAGCCAGGAGGACTTCCTCCTGGCCGACGAGGTTGTATAGCCTCGCCGGCCGGGAGGAAGTCCTCCCGGCCGACGAGGCTATACAGCCTCGTCAGCCAGGAGGACTTCCTCCTGGCCGACGAGGTTGTACAACCTCGTCGGCCGGGAGGAAGTCCTCCTGGCCGACGAGGTTATACAGCCTCGTCGGCCAGGAGGACTTCCTCCTGGCTGACGAGGGTGTATAACCTCGTCAGCCGGGAGGAAGTCCTCCCGGCTGACGAGGTTATACAACCTCGTCAGCCAGGAGGACTTCCTCCTGGCCGACAAGGTTGTATAACCTCGTCGGCCGGGAGGAAGTCCTCCCGGCCGACGAGGCTATACAGCCTCGTCAGCCAGGAGGACTTCCTCCTGGCCGACGAGGTTGTATAACCTCGTCGGCCGGGAGGAAGTCCTCCCGGCCGACGAGGTTATACAGCCTCGTGCCGGGAGGAAGTCCTCCCGGCTGACGAGGTTGTATAACCTCGTCAGCCGGCCCGCTCACGTAATCGAATGGGCCCTCCCATTCGATTACGTGAGCGAGGGGGGACCCGCACGCCAAAAAATTGGCGTGCGGGGCCCACACGCCAAAAAAAATTGGCGTGTGGGAACCACACGCCATTTTTGGCGTGTGGGTCTCACACGCCAATTTTTTTTGGCGTGTAGACCCTACACGCCAATTTTTTTGGCGTGTAGGCCCCGCACGCCAAAAAAAAGTGGCGTGCGGGTTGGCGTTGGCGTGCGTTTATCAACGCCCCGCGTTCGGCAGCGTTTCTGGTGGCCTGGTATGGTGAAGTCGGTCCGTGACTGGGTCCGAAGCTGTGAGGCGTGTCAGCGTCGGAGCTCGGTGCTCCCCAAGGAGGTGGGAATCCCGACAGGGGAGGATTCGTTGTTCAGTCGGATTTCCCTGGATGTTGTCCACATCAAGGCGGGTAAGTACGCCTACTTACTCGTTGCGAGGGATGATCTGTCGGGGTGGGTTGAGGCCATCACTTTGGTCAAGCTGTCGGCGGACAAGGTCGGCCAATTCCTGGAGGAGTTCTGGTTCTCGCGGTTTGGATGTGTGCGGCTGGTCACGGTGGATGGGGGTGCGGAATTCCGAGGAAGTCTGATGAAGCTGGTTCAGTCATGTGGGGCGAAGTTCGGTAGGGTCACGGAGTATTATCCGGAAGGTGCCGGAATGATTGAGCGGGGACATCAGCCAATCAAGAACACGCTGGTCAAGATGTGCGGGGAAGACGGCCGGAAGTGGCATCAATTCCTTCCGGCAGTCCTTTTCGCGGATCGGATCTCAACCAAGCGGGGCACCGGTTATTCAGCGTACGAACTCCTGTATGGGCGACAGCCTGTGTTGCCGGTCGATATCGAGATGCTCACTTATCTCGCTATCGACTGGTGGAAGGTGAAAACTTCGGAAGAACTGTTGGAAGCGCGGGCGGAACAACTTCTTCGACGAGAGGAAGTTGTTGAGAAGGCGGTGAAGCGATTGCGGGACTCTCGGGCGAAGTCGGTCCGCTATTGGGACGAGCGTTGCGCTCACCGGTTGCGGGACCCTTTGCGGAAGGGCGATCTTGTCCTTCTGTACAATCGGAGCTTGGAAACCCAGTGGGGAAAGTTGTTCGCCAACCGATGGAACGGACCTTATTGCGTAGTCAGCAAATTTCCGGGGGGAAGTTATCAGTTGGAAGAATTGGACGGAACCCCGTTGAAGCGGAAGGCGGCGGCGTCCCACATGAAGCGGTTCTATGCTCGGGGATCGACGTTGTTTGACGAAACCCTTGTTTCAGGATCTGAGGACGAAAACGATGAAGACTCGGATTTGGAGCCAACTCCTTCGGAGCCGCCCGCCGATGAGGCGGGTCGAGCGGATTCTCCCGGCGCCGATGAAGAGGTGGCCGGTGAGCGTTCCTTGCGGCGAAGTGCGAGGAACAAACCGCTGAGGACAGCGGCCAAAAGCGGGTGGAGGATGGGGGCCATAGGCCAAGCCTTAATTGGTGAGGGGGTGCGCTAGCTGGTCCACAGCCGGGTAAACTAGCCACCCCAGGATGTCAGTCACCCTAAAGCGGGATGTATTTGTGTTTGTGAATGGGTTTACTGGTTTTCTTTGTTATATATTCAGGATGGCGAGGGGTACGGGGAATTGTGAGGAAATTCCATCTGGGGCGGTCCAGGTACCTCGGCGGGCGGGTTGGGTTTTTTTTTCGTTTCAGGATTTTATAGATTGCGGGCGTGGTTTCTTTCTCTCAGGATTGCGGGTGTGGTATTTTCTCTCAGGTTATCAATTTCCTCAAGTTATCAGTTTCCTCAAGTCATCAGTTTCCTCACAGTTTTCAGTTTCCGCAAGTCATCATTTTTCGCAAGTCATCATTTTCATAAGGTTATCAGTTTCTTCAAGTTTTTCTCAAAGTTTCAATCTCAGGTTCAGGATTTAGTATCTCAAGTTGCAAAAAAAAAAAAAAAAAAAAAAAAAAAAAAAAAAAAAAAAAAATGGAAGTGTGGGGACTAAGTGGTTCTCAATCCGGGGCGGTCCGGGCACTCGTAACTTATTTTTGTTTTGTTTCTCTCAAGTACCTCACTTTGGCACAGGTGTTTGTCTCAGGTTAGCGGGGCAAGCATATGGCGCATAGTATTTCAGCATAGGGGAATACAAGAGGGGAAAGGGATACAATGTATAGAGTAAGTGAAAGGGAAGTCCGAAGCGCTCAGTCCAAGAACACAGCGGGTCGGAGGCGGGTGCGCAGCGCGGCGGAAGACCGGTGGAATTCTCGGAGCATTTCTCGGCGGGTTTTGGCGGGGATCGTCACCGCTTTCTTCAACAATCCTTTGACCAGCAAGGTCTGACCTTCCAGGAACGGGAGGAGGTCCGCTTCAGGGACACCGGACTCGTACTTGTCGTTGGGGATTGCGGCCCGGTATGGCAACTTGAGGAATCCGGGTGCGGGAGCAGCGCCAAGAGGTCGGGAAGAAGAGGGAACGGGAGCCGGAGAAGGAGTGCGGAGAGGGGGAGGGGAAGCGGGACGGGGTGGTAGGAGGGAGGTCATAGATGGAGGGGAGGGGGTAGGTGAAGGGCGAGGAGGTAAGGGAGTGGAAGGAGAGGGGGGGGTGGTGGAGTTGGTCGGGTAGGGGAAGGGGTTGGGGGACGGACTGGGTTGGGGGGGACGAAGAGGGGGGTTTGGGGGGGTGGTGGAGGTGGGGTGGAAGGTAGAGGATGGGTGGATGATGGAGGAGGGGGAGCATGGAAGGGAGTCTGGGCTCGGCGGCGCGGGAAGGGAACCGGGGATGGGCGCGGCGGAGGGATCGGAGAGCGGCAAGGAGCGTTTGGGTCCATCCCGGCGCCAACGTCGACGCGGTGGCGAGTCGCCCAGGCTCGGAGGGCGGCGGCCCAGGTCGGTCCATCGGGGAAGTTCCTCCGTTCAGGTTTCGGAGTCATTTGATCGGTTCCAACGGGAGTTCTCACTCGATCGGAGCGATGGCGGCGTCGAGGAGGGGAAGGGGTGGAAGAAGGGATGGAAAAGTGGTCCGGAGTCTCGGAGGAATCTTCGCGGCGGCGCCGTTTCTGACGGGATTGAGTTCCGGAACGAGAACGAGGCTGGGGACGAGGACCGTTTCTGCGGGACAGAGAACATTGGCGATGGGACCGAGCGCAGGCTGTGCAGGCAGCTCCAGGCGCGGGTTGGGAGCAGGGAGAAGAAAGGGAAGCGTGGCTGGACCGTGCGGCGCAACGATCACAGGGGGGTCGGGGATGGGGCATGGTGGGTATGGGATAGGGAGGTGGGTATGGTGGGTGTATGATCGAAGGTATGGGAAGGTGGCGGGTAGTGTGGGAATCGCTGAGGACAGGATTCAAAAGCGAGGGGGATGTGGGAGAACTTATATACCAGAGGTGCAGCACTGAAGCTGAGCCCGCAGCCGCGGGCTCAGCGGCAGACTGAGGCTGAGGTAAGGGGGTATCCACCAAATGTCATCGGACATTCCGCGGGGAAAAGCACGGGACGCAGCATGTGACATTCTATAGTTGGCGCGGGCAATCGGTCGAGCGGACGAAGGCCGCTTCAGTATGCGCGACGTAATGGACCGGGCAGAACCACGGGGTTCGGGGCGCCAGGCCGCAAGCGGAGCGGGGGCAGAAGAAGCGGAGTCGTGCGCAGGGAAGCGACAGACGGCTGCGGGGGTCAACGGGGTATAGTAGTCGGGGACAGGCTGCGGTGTGATGCGGGATCGAGGAGACAGGCAAGTAGGGCTCCAGGGACAGTACCGGGGAATGCGGGACATGATCGGGGGGACTGTTGTATAAATAGAGGGTTGTACCAGGGCTGCGGGTCTTATCTTATCTTATCATCTTAGTAGATAGCTATCAACTACAGCGTACATAAGAAAACCTCATTGTTTAGAGTTCTCTCAGCGATTATTCAGCGTGTGCGGACAAGCGGAACTGCGTAGGGCATCATCAGGACAACGAACGCAAGAGGAACGGTCCCCTTGCTGAGTATATAGGTGTTGCAGGGAAACCAGTTGACTTTCCGCTGACAGTGTTTATCCCGCAGAGGAAATCAAAGAACCACCGGAACCAACCAGGAAGAAGGGCAACCTATCATTTCTGTTACCGAGGTCGCCATTATTTCCACAACGCTTTGGTAGCACCCAAAGGGGCTCACTGCTCCAAGCTACAATACATCACAGCTTCCGGTGTGTAGCAACTCACCCTTGGGTTGCTAAGACTGCAGCAAGGTGCCCCGGCACAGTCAATATAGCAACCCAGACAGCTCCCTGCGGTGGAGATGGTCTTATAATAAAAACCTTATACACAACCCTTATAATAAAAACCTTATACACATTAACATCCTTACTCCATGTATTTCTACTACTACACAACTGTCACATAAAAAAACTTCCTCAAGGCACATTTCAATTTAGATCCCAAATCAATCTAGTTCTGTGGTCATCATTCAGATTACTTTGTTAAATTTTGCAACATAATTTAGATATGATTAAAATTAATAGTGTGTGTTGTATTATAAATTGATTGTATAAAAAAATTTCAAAAGACAAGAAATAAGAGAAATAAATTAAATCATCAAGCAAGAAAGACAGGTGGAACCAACTAAGAGCTAATAGGGGGTATCAAATATGACCAAATCTACAATTATCTAATCAACGGGTTTCACCAAATCCACAATTATGAAACCAGTGGATAAAAATTCCAAATAATGCCATTAGGGGGTATCAAATATGACCAAATCCACGATTATCTAATCAACGGGTTTCACCAAATCCACAATTATGAAACCAGTGGATAAAAATTCCAAATAATGCCATTATTTGCACTAGACGTGTCAAGTATCAACAACAAACCCCCAATATAATTACAAAAACCACGATCCTCCACATTTCAACCAATCACAACTCAGGATCCAAACTTGCAATATACAACCCCAATACAATCAATAATCCTCCACAATTCAACCCCAACCAACAATAAATTGTTGCCAATACAACTCCACCCAGTCACAAACCCAAACTTGTTCTTCAGTTTTCCTCAAAATTTGGTAAGTTTAGTCAATTATAAACTTGCTTGCAGAAAAAGCATTAATTGATCATTCCCTGATCCCAGAACAATGCCTATCAAAAAAACAAATAAATTCATCACCGGAAAAGGAAAAGTGATACCAAAGAAGTCAGCAAGCAGGAAGAAACCCATCAAGAAGCAAGCAAAACATGTCTCTGACAATGATACAACCGGAAAAAGTTCTTCTCACCTAAAGAAGGACGACTTCCTCATAATCATTGACTGGCTCAAAATCCAAAATAATTATGATTTGTGCTTTGGAACTGGTAAGGCACCGGCCGTTGGAAGGCCAGCCAAAGGGAAGATTAACAGATTTGAGCTTATGGCAATCAATCTGAGAAATCAATCCCCTTCAAAAATCAATCTAACCCCCAGGCAGATGAAAGATCGTTTTAACAGCTACAAGGACAAGTACAAGAAAACACATACCCAATCCCTCTCCACTGGCTTTGGACTCACCGATGAAGACCAATTGGCAGGAATTATCACCATTGATGAGAAGCTTGAAAAAATGTGTCCACATTTCCATGCTCTGCATCAGCTGATGGGGAAGAAACCATTTGTGATGCCCTTGTACAAAGTTGATGCTCAAAACGGTGATGAGAGCTCTGACTCTTCTGGTCCCAAGGACAACAACTTGGACGAAAATGTCGATAAAGATGACTCAGATAATGTATCTGTGGATTCCAATAACTCTAGGGCTCCAGTTGTAAGATCAATCAGTTGTTTCAGCTTCTTTTTTTGATAATTGCTAATTTATTCAATATTGTTTATACATGATCACTTAGTCAGCAATATTGGAACCTTCAGAAGCCAGTGATAATAGGTCTGAAGGAGGCAAGGACGGTGAAGAGGTGGGTTTGAATTTCTTTTTATTACTTATGCAATTTCTTCTTCAAACAATTCACCTTGCCACTGAATAATTTAGGAAGGAGTTGGACCAGGCAGTGTTTGTGACAATCCGTCAGATGAAAATGAAGTGGCAATCCTGGTTTGTTATTGGATCAATTAATCACTGTTGTTTGATTGATTAGCTAAAGCCCCATTTCTTCCCATGTTTGACATTAGCAAGGGTAGGAAGCAAGTATTCGTCCTAGTGGAAAGGCTAAATCATCTAAGTGCTATTGAAGGGCTGGGGATTCCCTCACTTCCAAAGAAAGGGCCCTTGACACAAGTGATTCAGAGGATTACTGTCCATCTGATGCTAAAGAAGATACTCAGTCACCCTGCAAGAAGAAGAAAAACAAATTGTGCACCACTTTGACACCTAACAACGCTGCATTGGATTCTCCTGCAAATTCATATAAACCGGTGCCAACTCAAACACCCAAGGACAAGCAAAGGGCATCCAACAGTGCCAATATCAATCCTAAGAGCCAATCAACCTCAGGGCCCAACACCCCCAATCCTTTTTCTCAATATGAAGAGTATGCGTTGTGGAAATAAAGACGACCTAGGTAACAGAAATGGTAGGTTGCCCTTCTTCCTGGTTGGTTCCGGTGGTTCTTTGATTTCCTCTGCGGGATAAACACTGTCAGCGGATAGTCAACTGGTTTCCCTGCAACACCTTATACTCAGCAAGGGGACCGTTCCTCTTGTGTTCGCCGTCCTGATGATGCCCTACGCAGTTCCGCTTGTCCGCACACGCTGAATAATTGCTGAGAGAACTCTAAACAATGAGGTTTTCTTATATACGCTGTAGTTGATAGCTATCTACTAAGATGATAAGATAAGATAAGACCCCCAGCCCTGGTACAACCCTCTATTTATACAACAGTCCCCCCGATCCTGTCCCGCATTCCCCGGTACTGTCCCTGGAGCCCTACTTGCCTGTCTCCTCGATCCGGCATCACACCGCAGCCTGTCCCCGACTACTATACCCCGTTGACCCCCGCAGCCGTCTGTTGCTCCCCTGCACACGACTCCGCTTCTTCTGCCCCCGCTCCGCTTGCGGCCTGGCGCCCCAAATCCTGTGGTTCCGCCCGGTCCATTACTTCGCGCATACTGAAGCGGCCTTCGTCCGCTCGACCGATCGCCCGCGCCAACTATAGAATGTCACATGCTGCGCCCCATGCTTTTCCCCGCGGAATGTCCGATGACATTTGATAGGTACCCCCTTACCTCAGCCTCAGTCTGCCGCTGAGCCCGCGGCTGCGGGCTCAGCTTCAGTGCTGCACCTCTGGTATATAAGTTCTCCCACAGCGTTGAAGAGGGATGCAGGAGATGTAATCCTTGTTCCAATTTTATTTAACTGAAATGCTTCTTCAACTTAATTCTTTATTAGGAAAGGCAAAAGTGGCTTGAGACAGCCTTAGTTTTGAGATGATGAAGTTTGAACAACAGGTCAACAACAATAATATGGGGGTCGAGTTGGAGGAAAAGAAATTCAACCACTAAATTGAACTTGAGGAGAAGAAGTGGGATCATGGAATTAAGTTAGAGGAAAAGAAGTGGGAAGATGGAATAAAATCATACAAGAGGAAATTAGACTGGGAAAGGGAGGAGAAGGATAAGGACCAAAGGTTTGAGATGGCCAAGATGGAACGTTTGGCTTGTCAGGAGCACATTGGTAAGACGTATGACCTGGTGACTCAGTGTGTGGCTCATGGGAAGAGTACAGAAGAGATTGAACGCTTGGCAAATTTATTCAAATATTCCACCTTTTTTGGCTTTGTTCACACCCAACAAATCCTTTGAAACATTGCATGTTACAAATTAGAAAGAAAATGCAAAAAGCAAACTATTGATTATATTTTAAAGAGTTATCTAAAATAGCATCCATATCTCTAATAGTCCAGTTGCTTTTATTTGGATGATTAATATAGTGACAATCTCTAATAAGCTGAATGGCTTTTTGGGTTTTCTTGGGCAGTTGGCAAGATAACCCCATTTGTGTATGTGAAGAGTTGGGAGCAGTTTTTGAGGGAAGAGTCAGGTGAGAATAAGCAGTGGCTTTCCATGCACACTCAACTATACCATCAAATCCTGCAACGTTGATGCCACAAGAATTGTCTGGAAAGACAAATTCACCTCCAGTGACTTGAAGATTATTCTCAACTAGCTTCACAGTGTTTTTCTCAATGGGAATCCATAGGACAAAGCTGCAGGGTGAAGAATTGGTGTCTTGGTGTGGCATGTTTGCAAACTGGCCAAGGGTAAACGACAGGTGTGAGGTGAATCCTTTTCGGGGGGCTGAATATTGGGGAAGTCCAGGGGCTTTGAGTTCGATGTGTTGTTTCTGGAACTCACGGAATAGGGGTTTGGATACAGATTGGAAGCACCGGCCAAGAAACTTATTGATTTTTGGAACATCCTTTTGAAGCGCTTAATAACCGTGTCAATCTGTAGCAACTTTGGAAGAAATGCCTGTTATACCAATTTGGGATTGTGCCTCGTAAACGTTTTGCCATCCCAGACTGTACATTTCACCCGAGTATGCTGGTCCGTTTGATTTATTGGAATTTTGGAATTTGGCCTGCTGGATGAGATGTTGGCTGAGATTTTGGTATTGTTCTTTGAGTTTTGCATCCATGGTTGAGAATGGTCAGAACTTTACCACAGCAATAACCTTCTTACAAGCTCCATCAGCCCAGCATATAAAGGACTTGTTGAAGAATCAGATGTTGGCATTTGGATTGGAAATTGAGATGTGGACTGGAATATGGGACTGGCCAGCAAAATGTACATTGGCCCTTTGACAACAAAGAATTTGAGAGGCGGCTCTGTACTTTTTCCAATTTATTTGCCAATTACTGAGGTGTGATTGCAGAGCCAGACAAGAACCTTCCGCTTCATTGACCCCTTTGATGCCTCATATATCTTGTTCTTGATAGTAATCACATCGGCGATAGATTTGAAAAATTACGCAAGACTTTGATTCCATCTGAGACATGTTAGGAGGCACGTGGGGATTGGGATTGGAGTGTTGCTTTCATGTAGGTGGGCGAGGTTGACGGCTGAGTTTGACTTTCTTTGAGGAGAAATTGGATGATTCTGAATCGTTGTCACTACTTTCATTGATGGTAGAGGCATTGTCTGAGAAGGTGCTATCTGAATCCAAATTTTACGTCAAAAAGGAAGGTGACGGCGGCTCCTGGTGGCGAGAATCATCCCCTCCCTCCTCCTCACTAATGTGCTTTGACTGTTCTAGATCAAGAGGAAGATCACATTGCCAATGGATGTTAAAGTTCTTACTTGATCTTTGAACAGTCAGCGGCACATCAGCTTGGATTGGGGAGGGGGTGGGCAGTGGTTCTTTGAGGCCAACGGTTTTCTGTCAAGGTTCTTCCAGTTCCACTCTGAGCTCCTCCGTCACTGATTCCAGTTGTGTAACTTCCACTCTTTTTGATCCAAAAAAAAAAAAAAAGCAAGAATGAATAAATTAGCAATACACAGGTGGCTCAGTTGGAAGAGAGGATTAAAGCGCTTACCCAAGCTCTGAATTCTTTCTTTTTTCCTCTTGAGTTCTTTTTGCAGCCCCACTTACATCAATCTGTGACAAGACGATATGAATCCGTAATAAATCTTTTCCTTTAGCCAAGGGTATCTCGCTTGGGTTCTCCTGGTCATCCTGGTTGAACGGATGTCTTCAACAAGCGCTTGCATAAGTGAAATAAGCAAGTGCTGTGGAAATAATGGCGACCCCCATAACAGAAACTGTAGGTTGCCCTTTTTCCTGGTTGGTTCCGGTGGTTCTTTGATTTCCTCTGCAGAATAAACAACTGTTAGCGGATAGTTAACTGGATTCCCTGCAACACCTTTACTCAGCAAGGGGACCGTTCCTCTTGCGTTCGTCTTCCTGATGTTGCCCTTTGCAGTTCCGCTTGTCCGCACACGCTGAAAGTCGCTGAGAGATTTCTAAAGTAAAATGATTTCTTATATGCGCTGTAGTTGATAGCTATCTACTTTGATGATAAGATAAGATCCCGCAACCCTTGTACAAAACTCCCCCGGTCCTGACCCGCAATCCCCGGTACCATCCCTGGATCCCTACTTGCCCATCTCCTCAATCCCGCATTGCACTGCAGCCTGTCCCCAACTACTATACCCCGTTGACCCCTGCAGGTGCCTGTTGCTCCCCTGCGCACGACTCCACTCCTTCTGCCCCCGCTCCGCTTGTGGGCCTGGTGCCCCAAACCCCGTGGTTCCACCCGGTCTCCTACGTTGTGAGACTCCAAAAGTGGTTTTCACCTCTTTTGGCTGAATGTAGAGAAGTATTTATGGGTGAAAACCCTGCCCCTCCGAAAGAAAAAGACTAACAACACCCCCAGCCAGGCTGGAAGAAGAAGACAGTGGTCTAGTGTAGTTGAATAATCATAGCACAAGTTCCTAGAGTGGATTGGCTGCAAATGTGATATGTATATTGCAAAGTTTCAGTATTTGATAAGTGGCGGAGAGTTAAAGTATAGTAATTAATTTTAATTAGATGGGGGGGGACTGGTCTGATGATCTGGTGTGATGAGATGGGGAAAGAGGAAGGGAGAGCCCCTCCTTATATAGTAAACAGTGAGGCATTTATGCTGGTGTTCTAGTTACATGAGGGTTTTTAGCTGGTGTGCTTTTACAAATGAGGCTTTTTGGCTGGAATGCTGTGCAAAATACAGCTGCATACAGTGTGGCAGTGTAGTAATGAGAAAATTTAGCTAGTGATCTAGTTACAAGTGTGGCTTGCACAGCCTTCTGGTTGCTATGTATTTATATCAAGTGACCTGCACAGCTTTCTGTATTACTGTGTAGTGTCAGCCTGGGTGTGGAACTAACCATGGTTAAGGGTTGTAACTGAGTTAGGTTGATGGTTTCAAGTGGTTTGGGTAATGGTTAAGTCCTGTAAAAAAGGTACTTCCTCAATCAGTAAGTCTTGTCTGAGAGGCTTGCTCTAATTGCTCTAATTAGGCGCATCCAAATCAATACAAAGTATTAATAGGCATCCAAGGAGAGACTCAACTTGGGTTTGTGGTGACTACCTTATTGAAGGTAGGTTGTGGCCAATTCTTGAGGTAAAAACAGTATTAAACTATAGATTATCCAGAATTGGGGGATTTTTGGAGAATGGGGAACTAAGCAAGGTAAATAACTCTAAGGTAAGTACTGTGCTGTGGTGTTCTAAATATTCTCTGGGGGATAAACAACTGTTTACAGTCTGTTTATATATTGTAAGAGCTCCTCAAGGGGGAACTGTGAGCGCTTCCATGACCTGGGAGGTACTGTGGTACTTCAGGGGCAAGACAGATCCTTTTGGGAGGATCTGTTAATGTTTATGATGTGATTTCTACTAAGGCTGTGTTATGGGACACATCTTTGATCAGTAGTCCTTAGTGGGATTGGATCACATCATGACATTTGTATTAATTGATCTGTTATTAATATTAATAAGGTTATTAATGTCAGCTTGCTACTATGACAGAGCAACCTGTCACAAGTTTCCTACAAAAATTATTATAAAAAATATATATAATATCAAATAATAGTTAGAATATTATTTGATATTCTGGATCCACACCGAAATTAACCTAGGGTACCTCACTCACAGGTACCCCTAATTCTCACTCCTTCACTATGTAAATTAGTATACAAGAATTAGCAAGTACCTTTAATAAAAGGCACTTGCATCAATTAAAATGCTTATATATGTAAATACATATGCTTAAACCCCATTTCCTGTCACGGAAATGAGGTGTTGTGTAAATTAGGGGAGATAGTGTAAATACACCGTGTTTTACTCAAACCCCGCGTACCGCAGTCCGCAGAACTTGAAGTTCAACCCGCGTGACTGAAAGCCCGCGCCAAAGTTGGGATATAAGCCCCCGCGCAAGCATTAAGCCCCTTACAGGCTCTCAGCTGGCACGAGGACTCCACAGTCACTCAGGTACACCCAAATCAGTAAAAACACGCCCCAGTGACTTCATCACATATGTTACATGTGTAATAAAGGTTACTGGGGATTAAATAATTAATTATATTAGATTGTATTATTATTTATACATGTAAATAAAATATACTGACTGAACAAACCGTAAAAACAATACTGTGGCTTATTATCCAAATAAGCCACTAGTATTAAATCTATAACAACCAGTACTGATGTACTACAGACTGTAAGACAATGTAAATATGTAAATCAATAATAAAATACATTAATAAAATCAATTGGTGACGTGTATTCAAAGCAGGGGCTGCTGAAGCGTCACCAAGGAAGCAAAAATGGCCAAAATGTGGTCCAAAGATCCCACAAGTTGGCCAATAATTCCTACAGGGTCCCCAGGGGGAACTCAAGACTATTTAAGGAGCTCTTCAACCGCCCAAAGAAGGCTCCTCATGCTTCCCAATACCAACTAACAACCTTACCCACTTATTATTAGATATACATCTTTATAACACAGTCTGGTAAGCTTCTTAGTAGTTATTCTTTATCCCTGTCGTCCCCAACAACTTCACAGTGACCACCCAGCTCCACCATCCATCCATCCAAGCGCTTCAAACTGTCCAGTTTCACCCAGAATATCCCCAAGATCCCTCAAGGTTTATTACTAGTAAGTAATAACCCTTTTCTTGAAGATATTCCCCACTTTCCTTTCCTGGGATTAAACCACCCCTGTTCCAACAGGCCCCAGTGTTCCAGGTACCTAAATCCTCTGCAATTTATTTGTAAGATACCTTAGAGGGATCTAAACCACCCCTGATTTATCAGGCCCCTCTGGTTTTAATTATATTAAATTTATTTAATATAATTATTACCTCATTTTTCTCTCAATTTTTACGTCACAATTCCCCCATATCTTTTGGGAATTGCAACCTTTTACCTTACCCAGAGTTTATATACTCTTTCCATCTATCTTTGCACCACCTGTAGCTAGAAGGACTTGTCCTTGGCATCAGGGAGGCTGACAATTAACTTATAATGATGTCATTTATTATTGGTACATCTTATAAGTATTAATTATTATAATATTAATAAGTTCTTTTATTAATAAGATATTAAAGTACATATCTTATACGTGAAATATTCCAATGTTAAGGAATGTGGGCGTAATCAGAGGGGAAAGAGTGACATCTGTTACTCTGGATATTTCACGTGAAAGGAGGGCAAAGGGCCTACAAGTTATGTATCTTGTATAACAGGAGTACATAGCTTAACCAGAATTATTCATGAGTTATTAATGGATATATTATTAAAGTATTTATATTAATTAATGTAATTAATTTACTTTAATAATATTAATATTAATGTAAAAATAATGAAGGTATAATAATAATAATAACTATAGAATAGTAATTATTATTAAAGATAATAATAATTAATATTACATCGAGTTATTTACAATAACTAAATAGTAATAATAATCAATAAGAATAGTAATTATTATTAGAAATAATAATAATTAATAATATTTGCAGTTACGTGGTACATGTCAGGTACTGTGATGTGTACTCAGTGGCTGACATGTAGTCTGCGTGAGTGGCTTGCACTGCCCCAATGGTTACTATGCAGCAGGCTGTATGTGGCTTGTGGTTGCTACACAGCCTCATTTATACATAAATACAGATGTAATTTAGATATATACCCTTTATACAGTACACATAGTGTAACTGTGTATTTACGCTAAAATGACTGGGGTGAAAAAGATAGTGGGGTGTTGTAAAATGTATATGTAAACAAAAAAAACTTTAAATTTTTCCCTCCAGAACAGAAATGTCTACCACAACGTGGCGCATACTGAAGCGGCCTTCGTCCACTTGACCGATTGACCGCGCCAACTACAGAATGTCACATTGTGCTTTTCCCCGCGGACTGTCCAATGACATTTGGTAAGTACCCCCTCTTACCTCAGCCTCAGTCTGCCGCTGAGCCCGCGGTTGCGGGCTCAGCTTCAGTGCTGCACCTCCTGTATATAAGTTCTCCCCAGATGAATCACTAATGTTTCCATCTTGATGATGCACTTGTGTTGGTTGACTAGACTGAGACTGAGACATTTTTATTATTAATTATATGATAGTAAATATAAATTCTTCTCTGAAGTGAGGATTTGAAAAAAAGTATCTGGTTTGATTGTGGCTCCACATAACAGGATCCACGTCACATGCATATTGTTGAGAGGAATCATGTCTCCTCTTCAATCCCCTCTGGGGACAAACAAATAATATGTAGGCTTCAATTATATTATCCCTTAGAAAAACTATCCACATATTTATCTTTCCATCAAAACACGTGGCAGTTGTTTGGGCGTTGATAAACGCACGCCAAAGGCGCACACCAACTCAAACCCGCACACCAATTGTTTTTGGCGTGCGGGGCCTACACACCATTTTTTTTTGGTGTGTAGGGTCTACACGCCAAAAAAAAAGGGCCTGTGTGAGCGCACGCCAATATTTGGCGTGCGGGTCTCACACGCCCTTGTTTTTTGGCGTGTAGGCCCCGCACGCCAAAACAAATTGGCGTGCGGGTCCCACACGCCAAAACAAATTGGCGTGTGGGTCCCACACGCCAATTGTTTGGCGTGTGGGACTTGCTCACGTCATTGAACCGTTGGACCGGCTCGATGACGTGAGCAAGTCCCGCCAGGAGAAGTTCCTCCTGGCTGACAAGGTTATACAACCTTGTTGGCCAGGAGGATGCCATGCGACCAACCCAACGTACAGATGGGGATTTGGTTGATCAAATCGCGAAGGGGACTGGGAAATGAGTCAAAGATATTCTTCGAAGTAACTAAAGGATATCTTTGAGTTGAAGTATTCTCAAAGATAACTTTGAGACTAGCTTCGAAGATGCGATGTGAGTAATAAGTACTGGGCTCAAATCAGACTCGGATTTAATCAGGGTGATGACTGATTAAGGAAGGTAACGTAAAACAATATTATATTAATTAAGTGAGGAAAAGGGAATGTAGAGAAAAGTACAGTTGCTTTTATAGACAAATATTGACATGAGGTTTTCGTGTGAAGATGAGTAAGGAAAGTATGTACTCAAAGTTGGATTTACACGAGTGATTGAAAAAATCAGATGAAAGCATAACTGATAATATGACAATTGATTCGAGGATACAAATGGAAATTCCCAGGTGATATGAAGGGTAAGTGCAAGGCTTGATTGATAAGGTTAAGCGCCAAGCTGAGGGTCAAGGCATTTGAGCTAATCCGAATGAAGGTTATTGGATAAGCGTCGAATAGCCGTCGAATCACCGGAAGGGGAAATCTTCAAGTCAGGGACCGGATTCGGTAATGAGGTTTGAATGTCCCTTTGATTAAGTGTCACGCATTTGGTCCTTGAAAGTTCGAAGTTGAGTCTTGCATTCGAAGTTCGATGCATAAGGAAATGCTGAGCCGGGTGTGGCTGAGACTGAGAGTTGCAGCGTGACAGAGGACTTCCTCCTGGCTGACAAGGTTGTATAACTTTGTCAGCCGGGTGGACTTCCTCCTGGCTGAGGAGGTGATACAACCTCGTCAGCCAGGAGGAAGTCCTCCTGGCCAACAAGGTTGTATAGCCTTGCCGGCTGGGAGGACTTCCTCCTGGCTGACGAGGTTGTATAACCTCGTCAGCCAGGAGGAAGTCCTCCTGGCCGGCGAGGTTATACAACCTTGTTGGCCAGGAGGACTTCCTCCCGGCCGCCAAGGCTATACAACCTTGTTGGCCAGGAGGAAGTCCTTCCGGCCAACAAGGTTATACAACCTTGTCGGCCAGGAGGACTTCCTCCTGGCTGACGAGGTTGTATAACCTCGTCAGCCGGGAGGAAGTCCACCCGGCTGACAAAGTTATACAACCTTGTCAGCCAGGAGGAAGTCCACCTGGCCAACGAGGTTGTATAACCTTGTCAGCAAGGAGGAAGTCCTCCTGGCTGGGGAGGTTATACAACCTCGTCAGCCAGGAGGAACTCCTCCTGGCGGGGCATGCTCACGTCATCGAACCGGTCCAACGGTTTGATGATGTGAGCAAGTCCCACACGCCAAACAATTGGCGTGTGGGACCCGCACACCAATTTCTTTTGGCGTGCGGGGCCTAAACGCCAAAAACAACAGGGCGTGTGAGACCCGCACGCAAAAAATTGGCGTGCGCTCCCACATGCCCTGTTTTTTTTGGCGTGTCACGCCAAAAAATAAAATGGTGTGTAGCCCCCGCACACCAAAAAAAAGTATGTACTCGAAGTTGGATTTACACGAGTGATTGAAAAAATCAGATGAAAGCATAACTGATAATATGACAATTGATTCGAGGATACAAATGGAAATTCCCAGGTGATATGAAGGGTAAGTGCAAGGCTTGATTGATAAGGTTAAGCGCCAAGCTGAGGGTTGAGGCATTTGAGCTAATCCGAATGAAGGTTATTGGATAAGCGTCGAATAGCCGTCGAATCACCGGAAGGGGAAATCTTCGAGTCAGGGACCGGATCGGGTGATGAGGTTTGAATGTCCCTTTGATTAAGTGTCACGCATTTGGTCCTTGAAAGTTCGAAGTTGAGTCTTGCATTCGAAGTTCGATGCATAAGGAAATGCTGAGCCGGGTGTGGCTGAGACTGAGAGTTGCAGCGTGACAGATGCCCGGGTATAAAAGCCAAGCTCCTGCAAAGGTCGAAGGTAAAGAATTCCCACCATCTTACTTCCCACACTACTCCTTTACTTAACTAAATCAAAGAAGAACAGAAAAGATACAGAAGAATACAACAGAGAAAGAAAAAGAAAAACGAAAATGTCAGAAGTCGAAGTCATCGATCGAAGATGCCGAAGATGCATTCGACAGAACTTGACGTGCTCGCCAAGTACCGCGACAAGAGGGGATAGGTCGAAATGTGAGATGTGTCGAATAGTTCGGGTGCCCTGTGTCTTTGAACATGGGTTTCCTTTTGGTTCGGAGGATGCTTTGCCCATTTCGGCTATAAGTAGTCGCGCCGTTTTGACCGCAATTCCTCCAATACCACCACCATCCAGATCTCCTTCCATCGTCCAAATTCGAGGTGCGCGTCCAAGAAGAGCCATTACTCGATCGAGTAATGGCTCTTCTTGGACGAGCACTTCGGTATCCAATAATTCACTCGCGAGTGAATTATTGGATACCGAATTTACTTGAGATGCCAGAATTGGAACAACCGGGAGATTTAAGTAAGTGACAAAGAGAAGAGAGAAAAGGAATGTATTTTTTTTTGAGATTGCTGATAATGATGAATTTTGGTTTGTTAGCGTTGTTAGGGCCGTATCGAAGATACACCACCATGACACCTCCTCCACCACCGCTGTATGACAAACCGGACCCAATTGTTTTGCTTGAACAACATAACAATCCGGAGGTGACTCGAGTCATCAAAGGGGCCGTAGGGAGAGTCGGAGCTATTGTTGGAACAATCATCGAAGAAGAGAGAGTCGAAGAAAGAGAAGTCGAAGAGGGAAGAAGAGTGGAGGAAGAGGAGAGGAGAGAAGTGGAGAATGGAATCGATGAGGAGAGAAGAGTGGGAGAGGAGGAAAGAGGAGTGGAAAATGAAGATAGGGAAACCGATGCTCGAGTTTTAACCAAAGGTTTCGTCGAAGGAGGTAGTTCGAGAAAGCGAATTTACGAGGAAGAGTTGGAGAGGGACGAAGGTTGGTCCTGCAAGAAGTCGAGGACCAAAGAAGCGTCGAAGAAGATTAGTTCGATCTTCAACGAGCATCAGATGATTCAGGTTTGAACTGCGAAGCGAATGTCGAACTTGGTTGTAGGAAAAGATATGCAAGAGTTTATGTTATTGGTGAAGGATTTGAAAGAAAGTTGGGAAGAAGCTGAGAAGAAATTGAAGGAAGAAGAAGATGAAGAAGAATAGAGTTTTTTATTATTTATTATTTATTATTTATTAATGATAGTCTATTATTTTTTATTTTTATTTTTATTTTAATTTTATTAGTTTATTTTTTTAGAGATTTGTTGAGAGATAAAAGAATTTGACAATCTAAGAGAGTGTCTAGAAAAGTTATGAGAGCAAGAACAAAGAGAGAAAGAACAGGGAAAAAGAAAGAAAAAAAAGTGAAATAGAATGAGATAAAGTATTAGGAGGATTGTCGAGGTTTTCTAGGATACGTGGTATGAAAATCCTGAACCAAGGCGGGAGAGTTTCAAAGATGTTGTGCTGGTTCCCAAGAGGTTCGATCTTCGTCGGACTGGAATCCAGTCCATTCGACAAGATATTGTAGTTTGCCTTTGCGTAATCTCGAATCGAGGATACGACTTACTTCCCACTCGAGGTGATCTTGAACATTAACAGGTTCTGGAGGGGGATGAGTCTTTCCCGGGAAAAGATCCTTAGCTGGCTCTAGGAGTGATACATGAAAAACTGGGTGGATAGCGCTCCACTTCGAGGGAAGGGTGAGTCGGTAAGCGTTCTTTGAGATGATTGATTCGATGGTGAAAGGACCTAATTTTCGTTCGGAAAGTTTTTTGGCGGGTCGAGTTGATTGAATGTTGCTGGAGTCGAGCCATACCTTGTCGCCGATGTTGTAAGCTGGAGATTCGAGTCGAAGTTTATCGGCTTGAAGCTTGTATCGTTGACTGGCTGCTTCGAGGTTGATTTGAAGTTGATCTTGAAGAAGCTTGAGGTTCGAGAGATAATCGGAGGCTGGAGTTGAAGGTGAGAGGTGAATTGAATCGAAGGTTGGATTCCGACCATAGAGTGTTTGAAAGGGTGATTGTCGTGTTGAGGAGTGAGTGGCGTTGTTGTAGGCAAATTCGGCTAAGGCGAGCCATTGGCTCCAATCGTCCTGTTGATAACTGACGAACATTCGAAGATATTGTTTGAGAATTTGATTGACTCGCTCGGTTTGACCATCTGATTTGGGGTGATAGGCACTTGATAGGTTGCGAGTTATTTTGAGTTGTTGGCAGAGCGAAGTCCAGAAACCTGAAACAAACAATGAGCCACGATCGCTGACTATATTATCCGGGAGACCATGCTTTGAGAAAACATGTTCAATGAACAAGTTCGCAAGGTCTAATGAGGTACAAGTAGTCTTGGTTCGAAGGAATAGAGACATCTTCGAAAAACGATCCACTATCACTAGGATAGCGTCATGACCATCACTAAGGGGAAGTTGAGAGATAAAGTCCATAGAGAGAGAGTGCCAAGGAAATGGTGGAATTGGAAGCGGCTGAAGCAACCCATACTTCCGATGCTTCAAGGATTTGTTCCTATTGCAAGTATGACAACGGTTTACATAATCTTTTACATCCTTGACCATTCCTGGCCAATAGAAGTCTCGAGCTATAAGTTGGTAAGTCTTATCCTGGCCGAAGTGACCAGCTAGGGGAGAATCATGTCTTGATTCAAAGATATCCAGTTTGATTTTAGGATCATTCGGAACAACAAACCTGCCCTTATAAAGGAGCACGTCATCTTTGTCGACTGTATAGTCCTTCGAGTCTTTTCCTCGAAGTTGACGACAAACAGGGTCATCCTTCTGAGTTCGAACTAACTCAAGGAATTCTTTGCTGAGTTGTCCCAGATGTATTGAATTAAGAGATATACCAGGGGAAGAAGAAGAAAATATAGTTCAAACATTAGCAGGGTTATTATCAGCAAAGGCTCTCCCCTCCGAGGGATAAACATCGTCTCGACGTGACAAAGCATCTGGAACTACTGCTAATTTGCCAGGTCGATAGTTTATAGTAAAATTAAACTCGGAAAGAAGTTCAGACCAACGAGCCTGCCTGTGAGTAAGAACTTTAGTGCTCGTAAAATATTTAAGAGCATTATGGTCAGTCAAAATCTCAAAAGGTTCAAGTAGGCTGAGCAAATAAGAGCGCCATTTTTTCAAGCAATGGACAATTGCAAGAAGTTCCTTATCATGAATCTCATAATTGAGTTCAGCGGATTGCAGCTTTCTTGACTCGAAGGCTACAGGGTGAATATGCTTCGAAGAAGCGGAGAATTGAGATATAACACCTGCAATGGCATAGTCACTTGCGTCAGTTTCAACAATGGTTTTACACATTTCACTGAAGTGAGCCAAAATTGGTGCCGTAGTAAAAGCTTTCTTGAGAGTATTAAACTCCTGTTCAGCTTCGACTGTGAAAATGAAAGGAGTATTCTTTCAAAGGAGATTAGTAAGGTTCACTATGGTTTTGGAATAATTCTTTATAAATTTGCGATAAAAATTAGCAAAACCAAGGAAACCTTGGAGTGTTTTAACACTCGAGGGCTTGGGCCAGTCAAGGACTTTTTGACATTTGTCCGAGTCCATACTGATACCATCAGTAGAGATGACTACCCCGAGGAAATGAAGAGACGAGTTGTGAAATTCACATTTCGACAGTTTGGCGAAAAGGTTATTTTCTCGAAGTCTTCGAAGCACTTCTTTGATATGGGAAGTGTGTTCTTGGAGGTTCTTTGAGTAAACCAGAATATTGTCGAGGTAGACTACTACGTATACTTCGACAATGTCAGCGAATATATCGTTGACAAGGTTCTGAAAAGTGGAAGGAGCGTTGCAAAGCCCGAAAGGCATCACAGTATACTCATAACTACCAAATCTGGTCCTCATAGCCGTCAGCCATTCATGACCTTTGGCGATTCAAACCAAATTATAGGCACCTCGAAGATCGAACTTCGAGAAGTGAGTAGCTCCATGGAAAAGAGTAAGAAGGTGAGACATGGGGGGAACTGGATAAGCATTCTTTCGAGTGAAATTATTCAGCCTTCTGTAGTCCACACAGAGTCTTAGGGACCCATCCTTCTTAGGGACGAAAAGCACAGGAGAACCTGTATTCGACTTGCTTGGTCGAAGGAAACCTTTTCCTACATTTTCCGCAATGTAGTCTCGAAGTTCAGCAGATTCTTGCTTCGAGAGAGAATAGACTGGGCCAGGCGAAGGTGCCGGACCTGTGAGTTCAATCTGGTGATCATATGGTCTTCGAGGAGGGAGTTTATCAGCTCTCGAAGAGGAAAAAACATCAGCAAATTGATGGTAGATGGGAAGAAGAGTCTTTCGGATGGTTTCGAGGTCTTCGATCTCATCATCTTCTTCGAGGCTTGGAATAGTCGTCGAAGGAGGATGTGAGAGGATCAGGGAGTACAGAAAACCTTTAAATGAAGGTAACTCCTTCTCTTCGAAGAAGGAGGTCAGAGATAAGTTAGAGCAATAAGCAATTACTCCATGATCTTTCGAAGAAATGGAAGAGGGAGAGGCAGGATATTCAAAGTCTCCTGGCGGAAAAGTGTCATCTAACTGAATGACATAGTCGGGTAAGCTGTTTAATTCTTTTTTGACTGGGAGAGAAGAGTTAGTGTCTGGAGATATTTTGGGTCAAAGGTTAATTACTCCTTCTTGCCAGTTAACATCTGGGTTCCAATGCATCAGAAAGTCATGGCCAAGGATGGTATCATCTATCCCTTGGGCATCCAAGACCAAAAGGTCCCATTCGAAGCTGGGGAAAGATTTGAATTGAAAGGTCCACTTCGCCCTCTTTGAAACCCAGAAACTGGGCTCCTTCGAAGAACTTACCAAGAAAATCGGGAATCTTGATGTCTCAGTGAGCTGAAGGGACTGTTGTTTGGCAAATGTCAAACTAATAAAAGACACATTAGCCCCAGAGTCAAGAAGGACCCTGTATGGTTGATTCGAAGAATCAAATAAAATAAATCTCGAACTTGGAACACTCTCAGTGGTCTCACAAGCTCGAAGGTTGACTCGCGGAAAAGTAGAAGATAAGTAGTTTTCTTTGCGAATCATAAGAGAACTACTCATTAATTTTTTGACAACTTAGCTGCCTCACGGGCTGCTCTTTTAGCACAAGCATCCAATTGATGTTTCCCACCGCAATACATACAAAGTCCCTCCTTTTCCCTTCTCGCCTTTTCATCCGCCTTGAGGACCCCTTCGGTGTTGAGCACCTTTGAGATCTCTTGAGGAATCCTGGTTCGTGTTTGTTGGGGGGTTGTCGTCGAAGGCTTTGACGTTGCAGGGTGGATCTTCTTTGAGGTCGAATTCAAAGATTTCTTCGAGGATGGATCTTGCGTCGCAGGAGTCGAATCGGTCTTCTTGGTTCGAGATCGATCGTGATAGCAGTTGTCCAACTTGATAGTGCGATCGATGAGATGTTGGAGTGTCGAGAGTCGATGACCACTGACCGCAAGCTGGTCGGTGATTCGAGAAGGTAGGCCTTTGCGGAAGTGAAACAGAAGAGCCGCGTCGTTCCAGTCGATGTGAGATTGTAAGACTCAGAACTGGGCAATGTAGGTCGAGGCTTTACCGTTCTCCTTCATCAAAAGAGAATTGAATTCGAACTCGGCATTGCGAACTTCATTAGGATCTCCGAACAATGTGAATAGCTGTTGTTCGAACTTTTCCCAGTTATTGAGGATGCAGTCCGGTTTGGTGTTATTCAGCAGTTCGAGGTAAGGTTTGAACCATTGTGAGGCTCGGCCACTGAGATATGAAGAAGCGTAAAGAACCTTCTGACGATCGAGAGAGAAGGTTGCCGGGTCGTTAGAGAAGAGAATTTTGCAGGATTGAAGAAAACCCCTTAGTTTTGAGGATTGCTCGCCGTCGAACTTGTCGGGAGCTTTCATTCCGGGTGTTCGAAACTTGGGAGGTCCATTACCTCCTTCAGTCTTCAGGGCCTTGATAAGGGACACCAACATCGAAGTCGGTGATTCATTGGCCGCCCCTTCGGGTTCGTTAGAACCTGAAGGGTTTTGAGGTGGTGAAGGAGGTGGGTCCCGTCGCCGAGGTCGCCCTTGGTTGATCGGTTCCTGAAAAGTGAAGGAGTCCTCCGAATCAGAGAGTTGCCGAAGTGGGTCAAGAGGCGCATTCTGATTTCGTGTCGAAGGAGGGATTTGTTCGATAGAAGGTCGATTGCCAATGGGAGTTGCGGGGGCTCGGCGTCGGTCAATGTCATGGTCCAGTGGGTGTTCGGCCGGACCTTGTGACCTAGTTCGAACTGGTGTACGTTGCATCACCAAAAGAGATCAACAGTCGAAGAAGTTGACTGTCGAGCAACAAGATATAATAGGGAGAAAGATCTATAAACTTGTTGTAAGACTTAATTAATATACTGTCATGCGACCAACCCAACGTACAGATGGGGATTTGGTTGATCGAATTGCGAAGGGGACTGGGAAATGAGTCAAAGATATTCTTCGAAGTAACTCAAGGATATCTTTGAGTTGAAGTATTCTCAAAGATAACTTCGAGACTAGCTTCGAAGATGCGATGTGAGTAATAAGTACTGGGCTCAAATCAGACTCGGATTTAATCAGGGTGATGACTGATTAAGGAAGGTAACGTAAAACAATATTATATTAATTAAGTGAGGAAAAGGGAATGTAGAGAAAAGTACAGTTGCTTTTATAGACAAATATTGACATGAGGTTTTCGTGTGAAGATGAGTAAGGAAAGTATGTACTCAAAGTTGGATTTACACGAGTGATTGAAAAAATCAGATGAAAGCATAACTGATAATATGACAATTGATTCGAGGATACAAATGGAAATTCCCAGGTGATATGAAGGGTAAGTGCAAGGCTTGATTGATAAGGTTAAGCGCCAAGCTGAGGGTCAAGGCATTTGAGCTAATCCGAATGAAGGTTATTGGATAAGCGTCGAATAGCCGTCGAATCACCGGAAGGGGAAATCTTCAAGTCAGGGACCGGATTCGGTAATGAGGTTTGAATGTCCCTTTGATTAAGTGTCACGCATTTGGTCCTTGAAAGTTCGAAGTTGAGTCTTGCATTCGAAGTTCGATGCATAAGGAAATGCTGAGCCGGGTGTGGCTGAGACTGAGAGTTGCAGCGTGACAGAGGACTTCCTCCTGGCTGACAAGGTTGTATAACTTTGTCAGCCGGGTGGACTTCCTCCTGGCTGACGAGGTGATACAACCTCGTCAGCCAGGAGGAAGTCCTCCTGGCCAACAAGGTTGTATAGCCTTGCCGGCTGGGAGGACTTCCTCCTGGCTGACGAGGTTGTATAACCTCGTCAGCCAGGAGGAAGTCCTCCTGGCCGGCGAGGTTATACAACCTTGTTGGCCAGGAGGACTTCCTCCCGGCCGCCAAGGCTATACAACCTTGTTGGCCAGGAGGAAGTCCTTCCGGCCAACAAGGTTATACAACCTTGTCGGCCAGGAGGACTTCCTCCTGGCTGACGAGGTTGTATAACCTCGTCAGCCGGTGTGGAACTACTCAAGGGACAGAATAGAGCTTGGAAGGGAGATGTATAACTACACTAGTACTAATGTAGGTTATGACAAAGGTGCTGATATAAGAGCTGCCTTCCTGACTAAAGCTATGGGGAATGAGAGTAACACTAAGAATAAAATAAAAGGTGTGGCTATTTTATATCTACTCTTAGAAGACTTAATACTAATGTGCTTGTTTACTACACACACCAGGTGAGAGGAATGGATGAAGGGGGATTGAGTTGTATAAAGTATATGTAATATAAGTATAATAAGGGGCAAGGGTTTGTAGCTTTGGAGTCAAGGTGGGTCAAGAGAGAGAGAGGGGCAATCTTCTTATATTGAATCTAAACTGATATTTATATTGATATATTTATAGGTTGATGGTAACTCTACTAAGTTATGTATACTAATTTATAGGGGATCTGTAATGTTTGTATATGTAGGGGGTAATTTAGTAAGTCTGGGGGTCCATAAGGGAACAAGAGGGAGGAACAGGTGTCCTTATATGTCTGAGAGAGAAGATGAGCCATCAGGCTAGAGAAAGGAAAATATGACAGATGAAGTAGAATAGACAGTGACACATATGAAATGGTCATGACAGTGACAGATGAGTAGTGAAAGGTAGAGTTTATGTATATGATGTAAGATGTTATGTAGTATATAATGTGTACTATGTATTATGTATCTTGGTTGTGAAATATATCTAATTATAATATGTACTTATTATATTCTATACCTTGCTTTATACTATAACTTGCTGTATTATTCTGAGTTTGCCTGTAACTCTTGAACTATGAGGAATTTGGGGGTAGTTGTAGTGAGGGACTAGGGTTAAAATGGGGTGTAGAATGTGATTATGAAATAATAATAGTGAATATATGTAAGGTTTGGGATTTATGAGTATTTATTTGTAAGTGAATGTGATTTATTAGTGGTAAATAGTCTTGGAATTTATAGTAATGATGTGGAATGGATCACCACATCCTCCCCCAACTTATTGTCTGACCCCAGACAATGCAGCCAAAGAGAAAAGGCTGGAAAAAGTGATCCATGGAAAGTCCAGAGTATTCCTGTCCAAAGTCCAAATGATCCAAATCCAGTGAAGGTCCAAGCCAGTGTCCAGTATAAGCTAATCCAGTATAATTTGATCCACATCCAGTGTCCATAGTATCCAGTATTCATTAGTCCAGTGTCCATGTGTCCAGTGAAAAGTATTTTAATCTTCTTTTAGTATATATATTATAGTCTTTAAAGTGGTTGAAAATCCTACTAGTATGCCATCTTGATGAATATTTTCTACATGTAAAAGTATCCTTGAAAATCTTGAGTTTATTTTAATTATAATCTAGGTTCATTATTTATTAGACTCAAATACTAAGCCATCAGTGTACTTGTATACATGTATTTCTAATAAATGTTCATTCTAGCCTTCTTATTCTTATTTATATCTTCTTGAAATTCTTGGACACTAATAAATGCTTACTGATAATTCTTCAGGTGGTGGTATAGTAGGAGCAACAATTCTTCTTAGTCTGGTTTTATATATCTTCTAATCTGAGTAATCCTTTGGCCTCTGGGTATTGGTGCTGATTTGACTATGTCCTCTGGGGTATGGTAAAGTATCCTGGTGTTGGGTTCCAAGTGGTTCCTGGTCTCTGTGTATTGGTGCTGACTTGACTATGTCCCCTGGGGTATGGTAAAGTATCCTGGTGTTGGTTGTAAGTGGTTTCTGATTTTGGTTGGATGCAATTTTAGATGGGTGAATGGTGGAAACTGAGAGGATGCTTGATTGTTTTTCATGGGTTGGAATGAGTGGGAAAATAATATATGTAGAATAATAATAAAAAAAAGGAACCTCTGTGTGATGTGATGTTGATGGGTGGAATGAGAACAATATATATAGAGTTGGTGGCGAGATGATGATAATGTGTAATGAGTAGAAGATATGTAGAATTTGTGATTGGATGATGATGAGTTGGGATGCAGAAAATATGTGGAGTGTGATGGGATGATGAAGATGTGTAATGAGTAGAAGAGATGTAGAGTATGTGATTGATGATGAGGAGTTGGAATGTGTAGAAAAATGTGTAGAAATTGTGATGATGAGGTGTGTAGAAAATGTCTAGAATTGGTGATGAGATGGTGAAGATGTGTAATGAGTAGAAGATATGTGGAGTTTGTGATGATGAAGATGAGGTGGGATGCAGAAAATATGTAGAGTGTGATGGAACATTGTTGAGTTTGGATGAGTAGAAGATATGTAGAATATGTGATTTGGGGATGATGAAGTGGAATGGATATATAGAAACTGTGTAGAATGTGTGAAGTGATGATGGTTTTATTTGATGTCTGGTGGTTGAAGAGTCATGTGAGGAGGGAAAGAAAAAAATAAAAAATTCCTGGTGATTTTCCCTTTGGTAGTGCAGTGCTCCTCCCCCAACTTATTGTCTGTCCCCAGACAATGGAGAAAAAAATAGATTTTAGAGAATGATAGGTTGGATGGATGATGAACTGATGATGAGGTGGGATGAGCAGGAATGAGTAGCAGATAGCCTGGGAAAAAAAGTGATGAGAATAGAAGGTTTTGTGGGATTTATTATAAAAGCAGTGTTGATGTATTTGTATTATTATGTTTTATTTGTTTTGTTACTAAATTATTATTTGATTTGATTTTTTTTTTTTTTTTATTTTTATTTTATTATGTATCTGATTTAATTTTACCAGTTTTTATTTTTTTATTATACTCTGATTTAATTTTACTATTTTTTTATTTTTATTTATTGTTTTATATTATTTTCTGATTTAATTTTACTAATTTTTTTTATTATTTATTTTTTTTACTGAATAATTTTTATTATGTATTTGAATTTTTTTTTTTTTTTTTTTTTTTTTTTTTTTTTTTTTTGTTTTCTCTTTTATTTATTTATTTTATTATTAATTTCAATATGTTTGAAAGAAAAGAAAAAAAACTATGCCGGGTTCTATGTCTGAGCGGGTATTGATATGTATGCGGCGTTCCGGTTCGCGCCCGCGTCGATAGTGTAATGCGGAGGGATTTGGCGGAGCCGCGGAGTGCAACCGAGACCGATGGTTATCTGAGCAAGAAGGAAAAAAAAAGAAAAGAAAAACAAACCGAGAGAAAAGAGAAGAAAGAAAAGGAAAAAAAGATATCAAAAGGGAACTGGGTCGGCCACCAGAGTCGAATAAGGCTCAAAAAATCCCCCCTCCAGACTGTAGTCTGGGAGGCGAGATCCTCATAAGAAATAATAAAAAAAAACTATGCCCGGGTCGAGCACCGGCGTCGACAGTGTAGGCGGAAATCCTTGTTGTCCTCTTTCATCCTCCAGCGTCGATGCTGTTAGGGGAGATGACCACTCGATGTTTGTGGTAGTAAAGGGAAAAATTACGCGTTTCCGGATCGTACACCGGCGTCATACTGTAATTGAGGCCCATCCTCCTGGTTCGTACACCAGAGTCGAATACCTTTTATTTAAGCCGTTCGTTCGTTCGCTTCTTCTCCCCCTTTTTGTTATATTATCATTCTCTCTTTTTATTTATAATATCCACTCCCAAGTCCTCCTCAACCCGGCCAATATCGTTCGTGTATTCTGACCCGGTTCCATCCAATCGTTCGATTTGTATTGCCGGCAGGACGTCCTTTGGTTCGATCGTTTGCGATAACTGGTATATCCTTGCTGCTCCCCGTTATATCGACTTTTCGACGAAGTATCCCCTCATTGGTTAATTGTTCAACACCAGGCCTTGTTAGATAATGTAGGGAGAAAAAAAGAAAAAAGAAGAAGGATAAAAGAAGATACTTCTTTTGAGATGAAGAAATATGGGAAGTAAGGGAAGACTGGATGTAAAATTTGAACAGAGGTTTAACTAATATTTGGAAGTAAGGTATGTTAATTTTAAGCAATCCTTCAGTTGCCAGGCTATGGAATACTAAAAAACAGAAGAAAGAGAACTAATTGGTAAAAAAGATGTTTGAATTCCAAATTTCCAGTGCCATGCTTCCAGTTGATATTTGAGAGAAAGGTATAAAAATATTTAGACACTCCTTGCTGAAATGTTTTTGTCCCCTGCCCAAGCTGAGCTGATGTCTCCAGAAGCTGACCAAAAAAAGAGTGCTTGATTTCTGATCCAGAATAGGGCTTGTTCCAGTATTTGTCTTCACCAAGGAGAGTAGTTTCCCATTTTTGATTGCTTGGAAGGATAATTGGGACCAGGTTAGTCTGTCCAGATGAGTTTTTAATTGAAAGTGATTCTCCTCCAGTTCCATTGTAATTGATGTTGGCTGATAAATCCATTAAGAAGGGTTTTCCAATGATGAGTTGAGCAGGTCCTTTGGCTACCCAGAAGTGGACTTTCCTAGAAATCTTGCCAATTGTGACTTCAACCCCTTCAGCAATTCCTGGTATTTCAGTATGATGGCCTCCTATCCCTTTGAGCTTCATGGCTCTTTCAGTAATTACCAATCCTAATTGGTAAGCCAGTCCTTCAGGTATAATGTTGACCATTGATCCAGTATCCAGTAGGGCCTGATTAGTTTGTCCATGAATTTCCAGGTTTACATATCCAAGGGGGCAAGAGTAGTGAGTAGTGTGCTTCTGTTCTTCTTCTTCTTCTTCTTCTGCCTCCATTTCTCCATGATTTTCTGATCTATTTTCCTCATATGCCAAAAGCATTCTTCTACCCACATCCTCTTTTGCTCCTGGGTAGTCCATGGCCAAAATTTCCTCCAAGTAGGTCTTCTTTGATGGTTCCTCCTTGGGTGGGGTGTTGGATACTTGTATGTCTATGTCCTGGAATCTTACTTGGGAAATTGTGTGGGGGTCTTGATTCTGTATCCTGCCTGAGGGAACTGGGGTCCTGGCCATATTCAGTAAGTCTTCTGTTTCCATGTTCATAATGTTGTCCTTTTCTTTACTGATCTTCTTGTCTGCCATTTCTTCTGGGTCCTTTTTTCTTTTGGTTGTCTTCCCAAGGTCTGCTTCATAGATGTTGGATGTTTCAAGTGTGAGTGCTTCTTCCAGTTGTCCAAAGGAGGAAGATACAGTGGGTTGGTCCTTGGGGAAAGCCTCTACTACATCTTTGATTGGTCTCCTGGGGTCCCATGGAATCATAGATTTGTCTGGAAGTCTGAAGTCCCTGCCATCCCTGGTTACTGATCCTTTGGTCATATCTTCTTCTAGGGTCCTACATCTGGTCATTCCATGGGTGTTTTCAAAGCAATAGTAGCATTTTAAGGTATAGTTCCTGGGGGCTGAATTGAATCCTGGGGCTGGTCCAACTAGGTGAGGAGGGGCTGATCTTCCAGCAGTAAGGGTTGCAAGTTGTTTGGTGATTTCTTCTAATTTCTGATCTGTAGTCCTGGCTTCCAGAGGCTTAGTGATCCATGGCTTGGTAGTTGAAACAGGGTTAAAGGTATTTACTGGAGGACTTGGCTTGGAGATGGTACTGATTGGATTCTGGGTAGGGTTTTCTGGTTCCATTAGGCTCTTTTCCAAGACTGTAGCTGACTGAACCTCTCTGTGTATGTAGGTGAACAAAACCTGGGTGCTGGGAAGAATATGTCCTCCATCCTTGAGTGATACCATCTTGTTGTCCCTGAGAAGTTCCTTGGTGATGGATATGGCTAGAGTTGGTTTGAGGGCTTTGAGCAGCAATTTTCTGAAATCCTCCAAGCTGGTGTAGTATCCTAGTCTGACCAAGTAGTGGGTAATAGTTTCAAATTTGGTCCTAAAGCATTTGAATTCCTGCAAAGTGCTGATTCCTCCAGTTTGTGTAGACAGATTTACCAAGTTCCTCAAGTCTTCTTCAGTGTACTTGACCAAGGGGAGAGAGGATCCAAACCTAGTAAGTAGTTGCTCCTTCAAGGTCTCCCAGTCTGAGTCCTCATAGCCAGTCATCTCTTCTACCTCATCCTGGAGGTCTGATCCTCTTAGAAAGAAAATAATCTGTTTGCACAGTTCATGGGGAGAGGCACCATCAGCTGACCCAGCAATCTCATACCTTTTTATAAATTTATCCACAGGTATGTTTGATCCATCAAAGAAGAGGTTCCTGTCCATTGGTTTGATCTTGACTGCTCTATTGGAAGGCATAGAGTATCTGGGCATCCTGGGTTCCTTATCCAAAAAGTGAGTAAATGGAGTTTCTGAATGTTGATGAGAAGCTACTGGAGAATGAGGGTGTGGTGCAAGTTGGTCTTCAGAAGTTGCTGATGAGTTGTTGTTTTCTCTGTATTGTCCAGGATTGGGGATGTTGCCAAAATTGTTCCTGGAAGGCCTGGCTGGGTTGGGGTGGGAAGTCTGTCCTACATTGGTATTAATTGGTTGGCTGACTGGAGGGTAGATACTGGGGGCTGAGTAGAATCCTGGAAATCCTTGTTGAGACAGGCTGGTAAGAGGTAGGTGGTTGGATAGGTGGAAGTGGTAGAGTGTATGTAGATGTTGTTTTGTATAGAGTGTGTAGGTATAAGAGTGTATTAAGGTATGGGTAGTGAATGTGGATATGTATAAGTCCTTTAAAAGTTTATGAAGATATAAGCTGACTAATGTATGTGTATTTTTATATTGTGTAGATGTTTGAAGATATGGAGAAGAGAGAAGGGAAAGGTGAAGTAGTGATGAAGCTGATAGTAATAGGGTTACTAGGACTAAAGATATCTGAAAGTCAGGCCACTGTTGGGACACCACTTGTGGAACTACTCAAGGGACAGAATAGAGCTTGGAAGGGATGGTGTATAACTACACTATACTAATGTAGGTTATGACAAAGGTGCTGATATAAGAGCTGCCTTCCTGACTAAGCTATGGGAATGAGAGTAACACTAAGAATAAAATAAAAGGTGTGGCTATTTTATATCTACTCTTAGAAGACTTAATACAATGTGCTTGTTTACTACACACACCAGGTGAGAGGAATGGATGAAGGGGGATTGAGTTGTATAAAGTATATGTAATATAATTAAATAAGGGGAAGGGTTTGTAGCTTTGGAGTCAAGGTGGGTCAAGAGAGAGAGAGGGCAATCTTCTTATATTGAATCTAAACTGATATTTATATTGATATATTTGAGGTTGATGGTAACTCTACTATTTATGTATACTAATTTATAGGGGATCTGTAATGTTGTATATGTAGGGGGTATTTAGTATCTGGGGGTCCATAAGGGAACAAGAGGGAGAACAGGTGTGTCCTTATATTCTGAGAGAGAAGATGAGCCATCAGGCTAGAGAAAGGAAAATATGACAGATGAAGTAGAATAGACAGTGACACATATGAAATGGTCATGACAGTGACAGAGGAGTAGTGAAAGGTAGAGTTTATTTATATGATGTAAGATGTTATGTAGTATATAATGTGTACTATGTATTATGTATCTTGGTTGTGAAATATCGTCTATTAGTCCTATGTACTTCTTTATTTCTATACCTTGCTTTATCTCTCCTCTGCCTTGTGTATTCTGAGTTTGCCTGTAACCTTGAACTATGAGGAATTTGGGGGTAGTTGTAGTGAGGGACTAGGGTTAAAATGGGGGTGTAGAATGTGATTATGAAATAATAATAGTGAATATATGTAAGGTTGGGATTTATGAGTATTTATTTGTAAGTGAATGTGATTTATTAGTGGTAAATATTCTTGGAATTTATAGTAATGATGTGGAATGGATCACCACACCGGGAGGAAGTCCACCCGGCTGACAAAGTTATACAACCTTGTCAGCCAGGAGGAAGTCCACCTGGCCAACGAGGTTGTATAACCTTGTCAGCAAGGAGGAAGTCCTGGCTGGGGAGGTTATACAACCTCGTCAGCCAGGAGGAACTCCTCCTGGCGGGGCATGCTCACGTCATCGAACCGGTCCAACGGTTTGATGATGTGAGCAAGTCCCACACGCCAAACAATTGGCGTGTGGGACCCGCACACCAATTTCTTTGGCGTGCGGGGCCTAAACGCCAAAAACAACAGGGCGTGTGAGACCCGCACGCAAAAATTGGCGTGCGCTCCCACATGCCCTGTTTTTTTGGCGTGTCACGCCAAAAAATAAAATGGTGTGTAGCCCCCGCACACCAAAAAAAATGGCGTGCGGGTTGGCATTGGCGTGCACCTTTGGGTGCGTTTATCAACACCCCAGTTTTTCATCTATTACACTGTCAATTGTCTAAATATGTGTAGAATGATTCCCAGATACTTGGATCAATTCAAAGCATGAATTTTTGATTGTGGAAATAAATACTGTAATTTATAACTTGGCTTTCAGGTTTGATGATTGAAATCATACCAAAATATATGTTCATGTGCACAAAAACAATATCTCATAATATCTACTCAACTCTCAAATTTCCTAGTGTGTCATACATTGATGAAATTTTACCTTTTTTGTTATATTTCAAGCCTCTCCCACAATTTTTGGACAAGAATTTAAATGTTAAAATTATTTTTAGATCTTAATAAAAGAAAAAGAAATAGAAGTCATAGAAGAAGCTTGCAAAGAAGTTTAATGAGTGAAGGAAGCTTTTTAATAGTTAACTAATCATTTGTTAATTTCTAGTTTTTCTACAAGTTCATCTACTCCAATAAAGTTCCTATCAATATCATTATCATATTCTCCCCCAATATATTTTTCACATGTAGTACTAGCCTTAGTTGCAACCTGTAAAGTAATCCCTAGCTTAGTATAATTAGTAGGTTCATATGGTTGTAAAGTTCCATGTACATATTTTTGTGCACAGAATATCATTTGACAGATAGTGTTGGGTTTGAAATCTAGTGCTACTCTAATGTCTTGAACAATAAATTGGCCATCTTCAACATCATAGCCATCAACAGCAATCTCACCAGTGACTTTAGAAATTGGAATCACTAGAGAAAATGCCAAAGGAAGCTCAGACGCATCACCATAATCTACATGGGGATGATTATACAACCCATGAGAATAAAATACTAAATTAGAAGCAAAGGTAAAAGGTGATTCATTGCCTGAGACCTTAGGGAAGTTGTTATCAGCAAAGGAGGGGATGTTGAAATTTTTCATGTGTTCGTGATTCCTTTCAACAGAAATATTTCCAAACCCATGGAACAATTTCCAGACAACCTCTCCAGCCTGCAGAGAGTCCTTCATGAGGTTTTTGAATGCAATGGGATTAGCGTTGATTGCATTTTGATGTTGGTATTGTCCAAGAATTTCAAGGCCCTCGTATCCTTTTCTCCATCCAACTGCCCACATTATGCCTGCACATTTTCTAGTCTTTGAACCAACAGGTGAAATGAACTCTTTACATCTGTGTAAAAACCGGCAGAGGAAATCCAAGCCATTCCTTTCTTCATCAGTTAAGCTTTCCAATTTCATGAATTGGACAGCTGCCACCACTTGACTAGTTTTTTGGTCATAGATCATTGTGTTGCCAGAGTTGATTATGCGAAAGTTTTTTTGAACAATGATGAGCTAAACTGTCTCTGAGACTGAAGGGTGAGTGAGCAGTGAATAGAGTGTATTATCATTTCATTAGTCATAGTAAATGATAACTGAAACATGAAGAAAGGAGATGAAGAGAGATGTGGATAATACATACCTGAAGGGTGAGTGAGCAGTGAATAGAGTGGATGAGAAAGAGACTCTATTCACTGTCAGTCCTTCAGGTAGATGTAGTACCCCATATGTGACACGACTGTGACAGGTATGCAACAGTGCAAAAGAGGGCTAGAGGTCTAGCTCAACAAACAATTGCATGTGCTGATTGATTTTCTGCCTCAGTTGGTTTTCGGGCAATAATTGGAAAATTTGAAGGTTTGGTTACATTGGTTGTATCCTTTGGGTAAGCGGCTTTGTGTACCTCCTTTTTTGCTTTTGTCTCATTGTAATCTTTTGTTATGTTGGGAAACAAATCAAATGGCTTCATTGTTACAACAAGGATTCGACCGCCAGGTGGTAGGGGTGCAGTGGTGAAGGTCTGGTGGCAGTTCTTGATGCGCTTGTTTTGCCTCCTTTGGTATGAATAAGCATTTCTTTTCTTTTGCTGATGGGCATTCTGATTACTGTTCTGGGCAATTTCCATATGAGCAAAATGTGTTATTCAAATGAAATTTTTCCAGGCAGTAATCATAATTCCCAAAGCAATGGAAGAGAAAGCAAATCCAAAACAAAAGATGCAGAACAAGCAAAAAAGAAATGCAGGATTCAGCAAATGTTCACATGGGTGTTTCTGAAGGAAAAAATGAAATTACAGACCTCTTTTGCTTTTTTTTCTTAGAACAGCCTTGTTTGTCTTTAAAATCCCCATTGGCTGCATGGTCAGCGGTTGAGAGGGGAGAGGTACGGCCAGTCACATATTCTCCAGGAAGATTGAGTTGAGTTTGGGGTTGGAGGTTCATTTCTGGTTTACTTCAAAGTGTTGGATGGGTTGGAGATGGAAGTGCTAAGATAGAAGAGGAGTTGCTAGATTGTAGTGGGATGAAAAAGTCTAATATATTTGGTTCAGCAGGTAGGAGTATTGCAGGGCAGAGCAGTAAACAGACAAAGTGAAGATTGATGTTGATGATTTTTGAGAAACAGGGAAAATTACACTCTTTATATAATAAAGGAATCATTTTTTTTTAAAAAAAGAGAAACAATATCCGGTGAAATGTGGCTGAAACACGGGCCCAGCTAGACTGTAATGTCCCAAGGTGAGCTGAATCTTGGTTTGGGCTAAGCCAACCAGCAACAAAGTAGTAATACCATCAATTACTGGGTTTGAAATAAGCCTCAACCAGTGTTTCTTGGCCCAAGGTCCCAAGGCAACCGCAACAACCTATTACCCTTTCCACTAACCTACAACTTCTACCCTGTATGCCTTTGATAATACACAGGATCATTGGTCAACCTGGGTCACTGAGGATTGTTATGGTCTGATCTTGGGAGAGGAAGGCATTGGAGTTCTGGGGTTTCTGGGGTTTTGGGATCCTATAATGTAGATTGCAGGATGAGGAAGAGATGTGGATCCTCGTCCTGGCAGACTATATAGTGGCCTGTCTGTGACATGTACGTGATAGACTATCTACATGTGGTGCGGGCTCTGGTGCGGGCGGGCCCGCGATACGGCTCATGACATTATCCTTTTAATGCTTAATCCTCCACCCGTTGTCCAATACCATAAAAAATTTTCAACACTCTTATCAATTCCGTCCCTCACTTCCTTCTCTGCGTTCCTCCAATGA
>RDRW01000056.1:0-148862 GCA_007896445.1 Puccinia hordei | reverse complement strand
TAAACCCCTCTTGTCCTTCCCTGCCTCTTCAGACCTATTATCACCTGGTTTCTAAAGATTCCAAGATTGCTGGACTAAGTCATCATGTATAAACAATATTGAATATATAGCAATTATCAAAACGACGAGATGAAACAACTGATCAATCTTACAACTGGATCCCTAGAGTAATTTGAATCCACAGATACATTATCTGAGTCATCTTTCTCAACATTTTTGTCCAATTTTTTATTGTCCAAATTGATGTCCTTGGGATCAGAAGAGTCAGAGCTCTCATCACTGTTTTGAGCATCAAATTTTTACGATGGGGTCACAAACCTTTTCTTCTTCATCAAATGATGCATAGCATGGAAATGTGGAAACATTTTGTCAAGCTTCTTGTCAATGGTCATAATTCCTGCCAATTGGTCTTCATTGGTGAGTCCAAAGCTAGTGGAGAGGGATTGGTTATGTGTTTTCTTGTAATTGTCGTTGTAGATGTTAAAAAATCTTTCATGTGCCTCAAATCCGTTAACCTTTGCTTTGGCTGGCCTTCCAACCACCGGTTCCTTACCCGTTCCAAAGCACAAATCATAATTCTTTTGGATTTTGAGCCAGTCAATGATTATGAGGAAGTTGTCCTTCTTGAGGTCAGTGGTAGTTTTCTTGGTTGTATCATTGTCAGGGACATGTTGTCCTTGCTTCTTGATGGTTTTCTTCCTGCTTTCTGACTTCTTTGGTATTACTTTTCCTTTGCCAGTGATGAATTTATTTGTTTTTTTGATAGGCATTGTTCTGGGATCAGGGAATGATGAGTTAAAGTTTTTTTCAAGAGCAAGTTTATAATCAACAAACCTTACCAAATCTTGAGGGAACCTGAAGGACAAATCTAGTGTTGTGATTGGGTGGAGGATTGGGGACAATTGATTTTTTGTGGGGTTGAATTGTGGAGGATTATTGATGTATCAGGGTTGTATATTTGGCAAGTTTGAATCCTGAGTTGTAATTGATTGGATTGTGGAGGATCATGGTTTTTGTAATTATGTTGGGGTTTTTGTTGTTGATACTCGACACATCTAGTGCAAATAATTGCATTATTTGGAATTTTTATTGACTGGTTTTTTCATATTGTGGATTTGGTGAAACCCATTGATTAGATAATTGTGGATTTGGGCATATTGATACCCCCTAATGAATATTATCTGGTGATACATGGTGCAGGCGAATATATTCTGTAGGTGGCCTAGTAAAAATCCAGCAATTGAGTACTAAATTTTCAGCTTACAGGTACAAGGGGATCATTAGCCAATATCTTGGCCAAGGTGTTTTGAATGAAAATTGGACTACCCCCCTTTTCTGGAAAGGGACCTAAGAAGAGTTATCAATTTATCCTCTCAATATGGGTGCAGAGTTACCAAAAATAGCCAGGGGAAAATTGAACTGGGAATGATCCTTCCTCATGAATCATATCAGAATCAAATTCACATGAAAACCACTGAATAATGCACTCCACACCAGTGTTTTAATCACAATACTCTTCAGATCCAAATCCAAATGCTTAAAGATTGTATGTATCCGGTTCTAAAGCTTCAGTCTCTTCAGGGTCAATATGCAAAAGCTCTCCAACAGAAGCCTCAACTTCTTAAGTAATAGGAATCTGGACCTCTGAGAGATCCCAGCTCTAAGCAGAAAGTAGATTTTTTCATTTAAATTTACTGTATGCTTGAGTCATAAATTTTTTAGATGAATGCTTCTGATCTGTCAGGGTGTGCTATGCATATTGATTATTGAAGTCTCAATATTCATTATGCTAGATTGACTATATTTCAAGGCCCGCAATGAAATCATATGAACCCCTCAACAAGTACCATGAGAAAATCTCATCTGCTACTTGGCATCCAGTCCCTTAATTTGCTGTCCCATTCACCTATTCTGCAACAACCACTTATAGATTCAAGACAAATCGTGTTTAGACCCAGGATATTCAGGAGGAGTTTGACTATAACTCAAGTGGAGGTATACTTGATCCCCAATTATATTTGGAATTCTCTGTGATACCAAGGACTAAGATCCTTCTGGCTAACCAGGTTTTCAAAGTAAAAAATAAGGGTTATAGAGGTTTGTTTTTATATATAATAAAATATATAATATATTTTTGGAGGGGCCTGCAAGCGGGGGTGGTTCAGTTCCCTCCACAGGTTTTTGTGCAACAGCAGAGGAAATTGGTGACATGTTACAACTGGGGCAAGAAAGCAGGGGTTTGTTTTATCCAAGTAGTGATGGCTAAAAGGGCCAAAACTCCTGAAAGAAAAGGATTTACTATCTGTTTGTTTCTTGAAGGAAGGAGACCTTCTGTTGAGACACACAGGCGAGAAAATGACTTAAGTTCACAGACTGAAAGTCTTGTGACACTTCAGGAGTGAGATAGAAAATATATGGTTCTGATTCACTTGAGAAGAAACATCTAGACTAATCCTATGAGGAACTAAATGTTGATTTTAGACAGAAAACTAGAGTTGTATTTCATGATGAGAAAACATTCTTTTACACAAAGATGAGAATGAAGAAGAGGAGAGACTGTCAAATACCTAGAGGATCAAGATGATCAGAAATTGAAGAGATAGAAACAGAAAGGGAATAACACACACAAACAACTCCTCCACACACTCTCTCAGACACAGAGACTAGAAAGAAAACAATCAGTAAATGAGTTCGAACAGAAACAAATGAGAATGAAAGGAAATCTATTCACCACAACTCTTGTGACTGGCAGCGGTGATCTTGCGGTTTGACTTGATTGATCTTGAAGATTATTGTCAAACTGAGTAGATTGGTCGGAAATGGTTGGTTCCGGGCAAGATGAGGAAAACAGAAAGGCTGGACGGAATTCTGTACTTGAGGACAGCGCTGCGGTTCTGTGCGGTGCTCTGACAATGAAAAATACTGCTGCGCTCTGGAGACGAAATTCTAACACACCCCCATGCTCAGTTACCGGAGGGAGATGAGCACAGGATGTGGAGGCTGTTGAGCGCTCTTTGAATTGAAACTTTGCCCACCGCTTTTGTGAGGAAATCAGCGAGCATGAGGTGGGTTGGAATGAAAGTGAGTTTCATTGACTTGATCTTGATTTCTCAACGGATGAAGTGATGTCGAAGCGACATGTGTTTAGTTTTGTAATCTGAGTGATTTGATTCATTGTTGGCGAGGGCGATGGCTCCTTGGTTGTCTTCAAAGATTTGGGTTGGACCGGGAATCTTGATGTTGAAGATCTTTTTGAGAAGGGTTTTTATCCACATTATTTCTTTAGTAATGTCGCCGAGTGACTTGTATTCTGCTTTTGTTGATGACAGATAAAACAGAACAGACAGACTAGAGATAAAGTACTTGGGAGGAGTTGATGAAGTTGCAGAAGAAGGGACTCACTGGTTGATTAAATGAAAGCTTGACTGGGAAGTAATCAGAGAAGTGAGGAGCCTTACTTAGTATTCCTAAATCTTGTTGAGGAATCTGCTGGGTTCAACTGGTTGAAGTCCTTTTACTGAAGTGTGTGGTTGTTGTGTAGTATTCTAGAGTCTGTGTATCTTCTGGGGTGTAGAGGATACTCAGACTCAAAAATTTTCATAGTTTGATGACATAAGCAGTGCAGGCTTGTGGTCAGCTTGCATCTGAAACACGGCGTAAAAATATATAGAATAAATTCACCAGTAATTCATTACTATGTGAAGGAGTAAGATATAGGGAAAGTGCTCAGTTGTAACTGGGGCTAAAATATGATGAGGAAACAGAATCTGAAGTAAAAACAAGTGTAAGTTCAAAACTGTAAAAGATATGATTAAGTTTTGGTCTGAAAATGTGTGTAAGGAAGACTTGTAGGCTAATATTAGCTCTAAGGCTGACATTCCCTACCACCAAAAGAGGTTGCATCTACAGGATGTAACTTAATCAGTTGTTCCTTTTTTCATTCCTGAATCTCCTAAGTAGCGTGCTAGATTCTGGCATGTCTTGTTCCAATAGCCACTCATCTTGATCAGCACTCATACCCTTGTATCTGGCTAGGTACATTTTCACATCTCTGTTATAAACTCTTAGTCTTTTTTCTCTGAGGATCTTTGAGATGACTTTGTCCTTGGTGGATTTCTCTAATGTGGGGATGACTACTTTGACTTGTTGCCTGAGAGGGAACTTGGTGACATCAGGGGAGTGATATGGTTTTACTAAACTGACTGGGAAGGTGGGGTGCTTCCTGCTGAACTCTTCTGTAAGATTCACTTCTACTGCATTCTTTCCATGCAAGGCTTTGATCACAAAGGGACCAGCAAATGAGTCTCTCATCTTCTTGGGACCAGAGAGATTGTTGAATTTGGTAGTTGAGATGAGGACCTGATCTCCTACTTTGAATTCTGGTTCCTTATGGGTCTTGTCCCATCTATCTTTATTGTAGGCAGTAGCTTCTCTAATGCATTGTTCAGCATGTTCTCTAGCTTTATCAAACATTTTTCCATAGGTGCATGCTGTGGGATGGATGTCAATATTATCTTGTTTTATGAAGTCTTTTGGGAGGTTAGGGAGCCAGCCTTTTTCCAAGATAGCAGGAGCTTTGCCTGTGGTAGAGTGGACACTGGTGCTATAAGCCAATTCCAAGATGGGTAGTAAGGATACCCAGTCATGAGTGTATCCATCATTGTCTTTAAATTCAAGTCCATAAGCGCAGAACCTTCTGATCATGTCCTCTAATGTTTGGATCATTCTTTCAGGTAGCCCATCAGTCTGAGGGTGGTAAGCAGTGGAGAAAGAAAGCTTTGTGCCTAGGATACTGTGCAACCCAGTCCAAAATTCAGAGGTAAATTTAGGGTCTCTGTCAGAGATGATGACTCTTGGTATTCCTGTCCTTGGCATTACTCTGTTCCAGAAAAGTATGGCAGTGTCCATGGCAGAGTCTTCTTTAAAACAAGGAATGAATATTGGTGCCTTGGAATATCTATCAACTACCACTAAGCAGGCATTATAGCTAGCTGCTCCTCTTGGTGATAATGATGTTACCCAGTCCATGTTGATTATATCCCAAGGCTTGGAAGGTTCAGCTATCTTCATTAGTAGTCCAAATCTTTTCCAGTTGTTTTATTTGCCTTTTGACATCTTTCACAGGAAGCACAATACTCAATAGTGTCTTTTCTCCAAGTGGTCCACCAAGCTGTATCAGCTACTTTCTCTATGGTTCTGTCTTCAGACAAATGACCAGAGTAAACACCATCATGACACTCATGGAGGATGGTGTTGATATTAGGGGTGTCTACTATAACTATCACTGAATTATGCTTATCTCTGAAGTAGAGGAGTTCATCAAAGAGGGAGAATCTTCCTTCTACATAGGACTTCTTCCATGGTTCTTGTAAGGAATTCCTGAGCTCATTTTCCTTCTGGTCTTTCCTGAGTAGCTGCAGTAGTGTAAGTGCATTCTTGTCTCTCTCATAACCTTCTCTAACAGATTGAAAGAATTCTTTGGGGAAAGTAGAGATATGGATGACCATGATGGGGAACTTGGAGTCATCTTCCTGATCTTCAGGATCATAAGCAGGGTTGCTGGGGTCATTTGGGAGAGCCCATCTACTAAGACCATCAGAATTCTTATGAATGTTACCTTCTCTGTGCTGTATGGTCATGATTCCTCTGTACTCTTGGATAGCAATTTGCCACCTCAGCATATGCCTGTTGGGAGTCTTCATATTAAGTAGAGAGCGTAAAGCTGTGCAGTCTGTGATTACCTCAAACACACTTCCATCTAGGTAATAGTGCAGTTTGTCTAAGGCCCAAACAAGACAGAGGCATTCTAGTTGGCTAGCTCCATATCTGGCTTCACTATCTTTTAGTTGCCTGGATATAAAGACAATAGGGCCTTCTTTCCTCTGTCCATCTATAACTTGGACTTGGTGTAATGCAGCTCCTAACCCTGTCATGCTAGCATCAACATAGAGTTTAAAAGGTAGAAGCCAGTCAGGGAATAAAAGAAGGGGAGCAGTGGTGAGCTTGTTGACTAGTGAATGGTAAGCAGATATCCTTTGATGAGTCATTTCAAACACAACTTCAAGTCTGCATAACTCAGTTAGTGGTCTTGCAATCTCAGCAAATCTGTCTATATGCTGCCTATAGTACCCAGCAAAGCCTAAGAATGATTGGATCTCTTTCTTATTGCTGGGAATGGGTTTAAGTAGCACTGCAGCTACCTTATTCTGGTCAATACCAATTTCTATCCCAGAAACAACATGCCCAAGGGCCTTGATTTGGTTGAAACCAAATTTACACTTCTTGAGAGAGATCTTCATATTCATTTGGATAACAATCTTCAAAATCCTAGCCATTCTAGTCAAGTGTTCTTCCCGTGTGTTAGACATGATGATGATATCATCAATATAGATAATGACCCATTTCTCATCTAACTCCCTCCTGAATTCTGTGTCCATCATCCTTTGGAAATGAGAAGGGGAATTCTTGATTCCAAAGGGCATTCTCAGGTACTCATAAATTCCTTTATGGAGGATTATTCTTAAGAATTGTTTAGAGTCTTCAGCTATAACATTTTGCTGGAATCCTTTCAGTACATCCATGCTGGTCATGAATTTGGCTTTGGCCAGGTTATTAAGAGTTTCACTGATTTTGGGGATGAGATATCTATCAGCAGCAGTGTAGGTGTTCAAAGCTCTAAAGTCTCCTACCATTCTAGACTTGCCATTGTGCCAGGCTATAATTACTGGAGTAGTTATCTCAACTGCTTCATTGTGCCCTACTTTTCTCAACACTTTAAGTCTGACAAGTTCCTCTATATGTTCTTCTAGGGGTTCTCTGCTCTTGGGACTAGCAGGATAAGGAGGTCTTCTGAGTAGTGGAGGGTATGGTCTTTCAGTAGTCAGTTTGATATGAACTTCATGTCCTTTGATGGCTCCCAGAGCTTGGTCAGTATCAGCAAAGGCTAGTTTATGCTGGTAGAGGAGATTGCACAATTCTCTTTTCTGCTCAGTGAGTAGTTTATCACATATGGAAGCAGCTGATAATTCCTGGTTGATGAAGGACTCTAACAATGGATCTGATTTCTTAATGGAAGAGATTTCAGTAGAAGGAGAGCTTGTTCCTCCATTCAGGGGCTTGAAACTAAATTTCTTTCTTTTATTCTCATTTCCAATGGTGAAATACCTTTCCTTACTGTTAGTAATGTCAAAACCATACAGGGACATGTAATCATTCCCTAGAATAAGGTAATTTATTCTTGCATTCTTCATCACTATGAACTCAACTACCATTCTGATAGAACCTCTGGTATGAGGGAAGATAATTGGGAGTTCTACAATTCCTAGAGGTTTTAGTTGGTCACTACAACTGTGGAACTTTGCCTGAGTTATAGGTAACAGATTTACTTCCCAATCTGGTTGAATCGAATTCAGTAGAGTGGAGCTGATGATGGAACAAGAAGCTCCACTGTCCAGTAAACAGTTGAAGTCATTCCCATTGATGAGGATACTAGTAATGTTCTGCAAGCCAATCAAGTAAGCTTTTCCTCTATCAGGTTTGCATCTCATGAGTCTGGCATCTTCTACATGAGAAATCTGGCAATCAGTAGACCAAGTTTGTGGTTGGTGGGATTCAGCTTGTATTTCAGCTATGGAGAATTCAGGTGAAGGATCACATTCTATGGCCAAGAGGTTGAATTCACTTATGAAATCAGAAGTACCATCTTGAGATACAACTGCTACAAAGTGGTTCTTATCTTCATTCTCTATTCCTTGTTCATCTTCAGAAGGAAGAGCTTGGTCATAATCATATTCTTCACCATTCTGAGGCTCAGTTGTATCCTCAACTGAGACATCAGCATCTACATTATTAATGCTGTTCTTCCTCTTGGGGCATTCTCTAGCAAAATGTCCAGTCTGCTTGCAGAAATTGCAGGTGATAGAAGAATTGACTCTAGGGGCAGGAAAGGTATTGGGAGCAGTCTTAGTAAGAGGAGGATTAGCTCTAGGAGTCTCAGCTTTCCTATTATTATGGTTCCAAGATGGTCTTTGGGGAACAGTGTTAGCTTTATAACTCCTTAAGGCTCTTTCAAGAACTTCTTCTACTATGATTACCATGTCCTCAAATTTCATTTCTGTGTCTTCTTTCTTGTACCTGCTTTTGACAGCATGTTCCAAATTACCAGGACATTGTTTCAAGACTTTTTCACAGATAAGGTACTCACTAATATCTGGTTGGTAAGCTCTGAGTCTTTCTCTTTGAGTGATGAACCATTTATGTACTTTCTTGTTCTCAAAGCTGAAATAGTCTTTCTCAAACTCTTGTTGCATCTTCCATTTCCAGTTATGGGTGCCAAATTTATTTCTGATAGCATTCTTCCACCAGGCCCAAGACTTTTTATGATATTGGTCTCTGATACCTAGGTACCAGTTCTTGGCTGTGTCAGTGAGAAGGCCAGTCAACCTGCTTACTACCATATGGTCCAATAGGTAATAGTCTTCTACAAAGACTTCAATATTCTTGAGCCACATCTCATGGTTATAAGGTAATTCACCTGAGAATTTCTCCCAATCAGAGCTCTTGGGAATGGCTTTCCATAATTCTTTCCTCATGTCCAATTCAACATTTTCATGCTTGATGAAAGGAAATCCATCATCATCAACAGGAGTTGGAAGTTTCTCTGAGAAATTATTCATCTGGAGAGGTGGAGTAACTTTGTTCTCAGACTCATTAGGGGTAAGCTTTGGTGGTTCAGCTAGATGTTGAGTCAAAGAATGGGCTGAAGGATTATTCATGAAAGGGTTATTTGAATGGAGATGAGGTGGGCTATCTCTATCAAATGGTTGCATCAAAGAAGCTATCTTGTTATTGATGTTGATCACATTCTGATGTAAGTCACCAATCCTTCTTTTATTCATCTCAAATCTTTCACTTTCAGCAGAGTTTGACTCAGTCATGAGATTAAGGACATTCTGGAACTGGATGTTCTGATCCTGATGCATATTACAGATATCTTTCTTCAAGGATTCTAGATTGGCATGTTGTTGGGAATCATCAACCAACATGGTATCTCTCATGCTTTCTAACTTTTCATCAAAGAATTCTTTGAGTGATTCAAAGGTATTCTCACTACCAACATCTTCCTTCTTAGGGTAGACATCTTCTAAGTGCTCACTTAGTTTTGAAATCAAGTAAGGGACTATTTCAGACTGAATAATATCATTCAAGGATTGATGCATAATGTGTTTGAAATCAGTCACACAAGATTCTAGAAGATTGCCAGGAATAGTATCTACTGTGCCACTAAGTTGAGACAAAAAGTCAGAAAACAAGTCTTTCAATTTCTCTTCCAATAATAAGGGAGTATCTTTTGAGATGTTGTTATTCAAATTGGTCAAGAAAAATTCCTTTGAAGAGGGATTAGAGAAAGAATTATTTAAAGAGTTTTCTTCTATTGTTGATGGGCTTGGTGATTCTGATATTGGTTCCAGAACTGTTGATTTCCTCCTCCCCCTCTGCCTCTGGGGTTGTTTCTTCCATGCCTTCTGTTGGCAAAACCCACTTCCCTCTCTGTTCTCATCAATACTTCTTCCATTCTCACCATGGTGGAGGTATTCCTGTTGTTCCTGTTGTTCCTGTTTCTGGAACCACGGCCACGCTGAGGAGCTTGGTACTGCTGAGCTGGGTTGTACTGCTGAGCTGGGTAGTCCATAGGCATGTACTGGTTTGGGAATGGATGCTGGGGTGGACCATAATGGTGGTTTTGGCTGTTCCAACCTTGTAGGGGTTGCGTTGGTCTCACCGCCAAGGGTTGATGTAAAGGGGACCAGTGTGAAGTACTCAGATATATCAAGGGGGGGTCCGGGGGAGCGCAGATTGGCTCTTGCGTCACGTGATGGGAACGCCCCAGGTATTGGACGTCCGGTGTAGGCACACGTTGCCTGACCGTCGGCTGAGCCTGTGGTGGCTGGGACATGGGCACAGTTGGCTGATTGACAGGGAGTGACGAAGAAGGGGGCGTAGCCTCTTGCATTCAATTGGGCGACTCTGATACAGGTGGATTGGTTGTCGTCGAGCGCTCTAGCTGGTTCAGTTCTTCTTGAGCTGACCAGTTCTCGCTGATGGCCATCATCCTCTCGTGTCCCACCATACCTGTCAACATCTCTTGACTGGCTATGGCTTGGCGGAGAGCGATTGTCATTAGGTTGATATCTCGGCTGTTCCGGGCTTGAACAAAAATAAACCACTGCTGGTCTAAGGCGATTTGAGCCATATCCAGGATGCTGCTGTTGACTATTCCCTCCATTGGCGTAGTCTGATCCGGAGGAGTAGGCTCTAGCAAGTCCTGCGATGGGCCCAACTGGGTTCTCGTCGTCTCTAGAGGCGTTGGTTGCGTACGGGGGAGAGAGAACGCTTGCCATTCCACAGGAGGAGGTACCGGAGTTGACCTGCTCGACGCTAGTGCCATTGATGTGGCCAGTGAGTTTACTCTTGACGGCGATACCCCCAAGTTCAGGTCTATTGGAGGAGATAGCTCGACTCTTCAATAGTTGACTAGATCCGGTAACGGTGGGAGGCTGCTTGCCAGTTCTGCGAAGGCGTTCTGCCGCTGCAGGGCTGAGGGTGTAGACGCGTTCAGCAGATGGTCCAAGCTGCTGCTGTTCTGCTGAGAGATATCGTCCATTTCTGAGATGGGCGGGCATAGTAAAAGTGTAAAAAAAAAGATTTTATACTATTAGTATGACATTCGCTAAGGACAAGTGAGGTGATGGTAGATAAGACGAAGGATAGAAACCTTCTGAGTAGCTGATAGGATCAGAACTACCGACGGGTTTGTCTATAACTGGTCTATTAGACGGTTCTGGGAGAGAAGATTTTTTCTTCTTAACTTGTTTCTTCTTCTTAGGGCCAGCGGTGTTTATGGGGATCCAAATATCGCGATCAACCTTTTGGCCGTTGGCTGGAGGTACTGCTCTCGACTCGTTGAGTAGCTCCAAGTCACTTGTAGTAGGAGAAGCTAGAACAGATTTAGGACTCAATGGGTTCGAGTGGTTCAAGGAGTTTGACGACGGAGGTCTAAAAAGAGGTTCGTCGGCGATGATAGCTGCACGCTTCTGGTTTCTAGTCTTCACCTTTAAAGAGTGCGGTATAAAGAGAAGATTATTTTGAAAGGAAGAATAATAGAGAGTCTTGATTAGAATCTTCTCTTGATTAACTGTGTGTAATAATTTTTTTATAGGATTTTTTTTTCTTTTTCGAGATAGTAAAGGCCTTATTTTTGGTATTTTTAATTTTAGAGGTATGTGACTTCTCTTGAAATTTTTTTACAGATATTTTTAGAGGTATGTGACTTCTCTTAGAAAATTTTATAGATATTTTTGAGCGGAAAAAAAAATAGAAGGAGAGGTCTAAAAGGAGATATATTTCCTGATGAGGCCCCCAATTGTGAGCCTGGGTCTCTTGAGTGAAAACAGGACACAAGGAAAAGGGGGAATAAGTAATATAATTACTTAGTAGAAAAAAATGTAGAACTAGTATAATGATAATAAAAAAGATCTTAAATGATCTGGGAGCTGCCAAATGAGTGGTCAGCCTCTTCTTCCACAACTGAAACTGGGTGAAGGGACCTGGTCAAAGGAAACTGAAGCCAGCCAATCTTTTTTTGGTCAAAGAAAACTGACTCAAGGATTCTTAGATGGAAACCTGGTTGATTTTCCCTGATAAAATCAACAAAAATACAAGGGGAAAGGATCTTGGAATGATCAAGCAACTTATTGCTGGGCTATGCCTTATCTAGCAGGATTCAATCTTATTGGTTCTATGCCACTGCTGGGGAATTGGAGGTGTAGTAGAAAGAAGGGAAAAGGGGAGGATAAAACAGAACAGACAGACTAGAGATAAAGGACTTGGGAGGAGTTGATGAAGTTGCAGAAGAAGGTACTCACTGGTTGATTAAATGACAGCTGGACTGGGAAGTAATCAGAGAAGTGAGGAGCCTTACTTAGTATTCCTAAATCTTGTTGAGGAAGCTGCTGGGTTCAACTGGTTGAAGTCCTTTTACTGAAGTGTGTGGTTGTTGTGTAGTATTCTAGAGTCTGTGTATCTTCTGGGGTGTAGAGGATACTCAGACTCGAAAATTTTCATAGTTTGATGACATAAGCAGTGCAGGCTTGTGGTCAGCTTGCATCTGAAACACGGCGTAACAATATATAGAATAAATTCACCAGTAATTCATTACTATGTGAAGGAGTAAGATATAGGGAAAGTGCTCAGTTGTAACTGGGGCTAAAATATGATGAGGAAACAGAATCTGAAGTAAAAACAAGTTTAAGTTCAAAACTGTAAAAGATATGATTAAGTTTTGGTCTGAAAATGTGTGTAAGGAAGACTTGTAGGCTAATGGTATTAGCTCTAAGGCTGACAGGGAGGAATTCCAGTAAAAACCCATCCTGGGGTGATTTGTGTCGCACTTTCTGACTCCAAGGACTTGTATCCCCATTTATAAATAAGGTGAAAATTATAAATCAATATGCAATGAAGGTTTTTTTGTTGATTCAAATCTCTTTATTATTCCAAAAAGATATAATAATTTTGGCAGGGGCCACCAAGCAGGGGTAATTTTGTTCCTTGCAAAGATTTTTGTTTTAATGGTAGGGAAACTGATGAGATCATAGAGACTGGGGCCTCCAAGTAGGGGTGGTTTAGTTTGGAGGAAAATAGTGGCTAAAAGGGGCCACAACTCCCAATAGAAAAATATTGAGTGTAGGAATTTGCAGGAGGAGCAAAGAATCTACAGGGATAATTTGAGAATCCAAAAGCAGTTTTAAAGGTTTTCTTGATGGCTTGAAAATATGTATCTGAAACATGGTAGGATTTGATTCTTGAGGACTGATTTTCTAGGAAGGAGAAAAGTTGAGTTGATTTGCGGAAAACTGGTTTTAAATGTATAAGCTGGGGAACAAAAAAAAGGAGGAAGAAATGAAGTGTTAGATGAATTTATGGAGCCCTGGAGGAAAAATAAAATATTTATTATTGGTGATGTGGGGAAGTTGATAAACACACACTCATTAGTAAAGGGTTAGACATACCAAAATCCCTTTCCTGTATGATTATGTGTTCTGTACACCTATTTTAAGGGTAACAGAACACCACTGGAGGAGTGGGCACCCTATTTCTCTCTCAGGTATGTAGGTCACACACCCCTCTCAGGTGTGCATTTCACACAACCTCTTTGGTGTGCAGTCCACACACCCCTCTTGGGAATTCAGGTTGCATGCCCCTCTGGAGTGTGAAGGTCACACCCCGTTTGGGCGTGAAGGTGAAACTACCTTTGTGGGTGGAAGGTCAAACTCCCCTGCTGGGTGTGTAGGTCAAACTCCCCTCTTCTCATGTGAGAGCTTCCAAGAGGTGGGGGGGGGGGGGATTTCCACGCCCTTAGAGGAAAGGTTGTGTGTGTTGCACACCCTTTGGCTGGCCCCGTTCCCCTAAACCATAGGAAGCTCTACAGCCTCTTCAACCAGAGGGTTCTCCTCTTTTCAAAGAGGCTATGTAGCCTCTTCAACCAGAGGAAGCCACTCCAGTCAAAAAGGCAGGATTTCCTCTGTTTAAAGAGGCTGTATAGCCTTTCCAAATGTAATAAGTCACTATGGTCAAAAATGGTATACAGAATCTTTTACTGGAGGGAACCCCTCCAGTCCACCTCATCCACCAGAGGGGCTTCCTCCAGTCAAATGGGCTTTAAAAACAGCCTCTTTGACTGGGGGAAGCCCCTCTGGTTGAATATGCTTTAATCAGAGGGGATTCCTTTGTTCAAATAGGCTATACAGCCACTCTCTTTGAACCAAGGACAATCCTGTTTTTTGTAGAGTCTAAATTACTTCTTTTATTGGAGGAATGCCACCTGTTTGAAGAGGCTACATATCCTCTCTTAACAGAGAAAGCCCCTGCAGTTGAAGCAGCTATACAGCCACCTTGACTGAAGTTTTTCCCTCCAGTTTAAGAGGCTGTATATGCTTTTTGAACAGAGGGATTTCCTCCAGTTGAAGAGACTATGTATATATTTTTACCAAAGGGATTCTGTCAGCCTCTGTTATGCCAAGAGCTGAATTTGTCTAGCAAGAAAGGGTGCAAGGTAAAATTAGGTGCAGGTTTTCTGGTGAAATGCAAGTAACAAAAGTGGAAATATATATAAAACATAGAGTTTTTAGGCCTGAGGTACAGGGTTATTTACTGTGCCCTCTAAAAAAATCAGAAGTTCAGTCAAAAGGGGGTATTTTGGGTACCTGATTGTCCGGTCCTTAAAAAAGGAGTCCACCCAGAAAATAACTACCAAATGAAGGGAGGAAATCTACCTACTGCTTCTGTTTACAAGCTAAGGGGTCTTCAGGGGGTGTGAACTCGTATGGAATCACTCAAAGAGCTGAGTATAGGTTTGTGAGAGAGTTCTGGGGAACAGTTGCTTGGTTTTTTAGTTGATAATCAAGATAAAACTCGCAGAAAATGGTCCAAACAGCTGTCATGCAGCCAACCCAGTTGAAACAGGGGGGTGTAGTTGATCAAAGCACATGAGAACAAGGATATAAGTCTTGAGGATGACACCAAAGATTGTTTTGGAGATAATTTTGAGTCAAAGGAGTCCAAGGATAACTTGAAAGGTGACGATATGTGTACTCCATGATGACTTAGTAATCAGCCAGGTTGATGGCTAGCTGAATTATTAGTAGGAAAAATAAAACAATGTTCCATTAATTGAATGAAGAAAAGAGAAATAGATGGGAAAAGTACAAGAGAATTTATAGTTGAGAAAGCTACTGCTATTGGAATTTCAAAGAATAATGAGAGAGTGTACACTTTGTTTTAGAGTTCAAAAGTTGGTCAAAGATGATCAGTAAGATGAAAAAACACATGATTATTGAAGATGAGCTGTAGAATTATATGCACATAAGTATTGGGGATGGGTTGTAAGATGAAATGTCTTTGATTCAAACAATGTGACTTTCCAGGTGGAAGGGTTGAGGTCAAGGTTATTGGGAGAGGGCAAGTGCCAAGCTTAAATTTATGGTGCATTCAAGCTGATATGGAAAAGGATTCTTTAATAGCATCAAATATTAATTGAGTCACCAAAATTACATTCTATAAATCTGAGAGCTGATTAAGGTAATTTTCAAAGATCAAGTTTGAATGTTGGCCTTGATTAAGTGTCACACAAATAGTAATTGAAATTTCTGTAGCTGTAATGCATTCAAAGTTTGACTTGAAATTAAATGATTGTGCTGTGTTTGGATGAGCCCATAGAGTGTCAGCATGAGTAATAAGACTGGTTGTTGAAGGTGGTGCAAGCTAGTAAATTAAAAAAGATGATGGAAATATAATTTTTTAAGAAGAATGAGCTTTTCATAAATCCATTATGAGCCTCTGGAGGAAAACCCAAAGCTCTTATTTTCACCTTCAAAGTTCCTACTAATCCCTGGTTATGTGTACAACCAACTTGGTTAGTGTAGCACATTGCTACATGTTTTAAAGGGCCCAGGGTGGTTTTGACATCTTAATCAGGTGATTGATTTTGAATCTTCTTCCCTCTATGGTCTATTGAGACCCTTATGACTAACTGGCTGGGCTGGTTTTGGCCTTAGTAGGAAAAAAGGTAGTTCCACAGTGTTGGTTATGGCCACAATAAAGATGCTATGTAAACTTAACTATGGTCCTTGATTATTTAAAGGTGATTTATAAATCATACCCTAAAACTATGAAACTTGTTTATATATTCTACTAATATGATTTTACTGTCAAATAATAATCCTGATGCTAGGGTAGTTGTGTTGAGTGACTCCATATTCATATCAATTTATGCAATATTTCTTGATAAGTTAAGATTGGATCCTGTAAACTCCTGGTCTCAGTCAGCAGACTTGTCAATATTGGCAATCAACCAACATTATTGCTCCAGTTTAGTTCTCTAAATCCGCGGGCACCCTAAGGGCCAGTACTTCTCCCAACTATCACTCTCATGAAGGAGAATCTGAAGATTCAGGAGGAGCTAGGTGGTTCTCAAGTGGAGTTACTTGAAGATTTCTGTTTATCTATTTCTTTTGATTATCTGTTCTCTCAAACAACCTCTAAAAAAAGATCAACAACTATTTCATTTTAGGGCATTAATAAAACAAACCCGGTTTTTCCGCGTTTAGACTTGTTTTTACGCAGTGGAAATGTCCAAATTTCTGCGCAGTACTCCCGGTTTTCCGCATTTACACCCGGTTTTTGTATTTATTTTTTTGTGGGCGGATTTTAATTGTTTTTCAAGATTTTAAATTTATTCACTACACTATCAAGTATTGGATGATAATAGGGGGTATCAAATATGACCAAATCCACCATTACCTAATAAACTGGTTTTGAAAATCCACCATTTTTAAAAACCATGGATATCTATATAAAATGGTTCAGAATTCTCATAAGTGAAGTTTTGTCAGAAAAACTACTTCACTGGTTTTAATGGTGGATTTGGTCATATTTGATACCCCCTTTTATTTATTGTATTCATTTCATTTATTCTATTTATTTTATTTTATTTTGTTTATTTTACTTGTTTTACTTATTCGTTTTATTTGTTTTAAACAAAATGTTGAATGAGGATGATTTGGGAGGTTGCGAGCATCAAATGCCACCCTCCATAATGTTATTTTATTTTATTTATTTTTGTTTATTTTACTTGTTTTACTTATTTATCTTACTTGTCTTAAATAAAATATTGAATGAGGATGATTGGGGAGGTCACGTGCATCAAATGCCGCCCTCCATAATTCCACCCTCCATAATTTTGTTTTATTTTATTTTGTTTTGTTTATGTTACTTGTTTTACTTATTTATTTTATTTTTTTTAAATAAAATATTGAATGAGGATAATTGGGGAGGTCACGTGCATCAAATGCCGCCCTCCATATGCTATTTGCATAATCCACTGTCCCTTTCTCCATTTCAATCTTCTATATATTTTCTTGTTGAGTCACAGCTTGGATTAGTACATAAGAAGTTAAATATAATAAGCTCATTCTTTCATATACATTCTTTCTCTCTTTTTATCATCTAACACCTTTTCTACTTTATTTGTTATGTTAAGATTTTTTGGCACAATTAGATTTTAAATCTACTTCAATAAATTTCTTTCACCTCAAATTCCTACACTTGGTGTATTTAAGTATAGTTTGGGATTTATTGTGGATAAACCACATACCCGTCAAAAGTGAAGGAGTAATAATTATGGGTTACCTTTTCAGTCACCCTGTTGTTTTTTGAATATAGATTCAGAATCCAATTTAACATTCTAATCTTTCTACAATTTTTAGAAGTTATATGTAGATTCTGCAGGAAATGTCTATTGTTATATGATGTTGATTTCTTTTGAAAGAAATAAATTTAGTGCCTTGATAAATGCACCCACGCCAACGCCAAAAGGCATTTTTTTTGCACCTGCCAGCCGTTTTTGGCAGGGTTGGCTGGCACACCATTTGGCGTTGGCATGTTTCAAGGCACGCCAACAGCCTTCGTGTGCTTGACGGCAGCCACCCACACACCAATATGTATTCAGGTGGGCCTGCATATCCCATAGGTCATGTGTATAGCCTATAGTCTCCCATAGGCTATACCCATTGATATGCCTGCTGGCACGCCAATGGATACACATAGATAAAGTATGTGTATCCATTGGCGTGCTGGCAGGCACACCAATGGATTACGTCAGAGATGTCCAACTTGGAGATTTCTGATGGCTGGGAGGTTTTCCTCCCAGCCAACAAGGTTGTATAACCTTGTTGGCTAGGAGCAAATCCTCCTGGCCGACAAGGTTGTATAACCTCATCCGCCAGGAGGATTTCCTCCTGGCCAATGAGGTTATACAACCTTGTTGACCAGGCGGATTTCCTCCCGGCCAACAAGGTTGTATGACCTTTTTGGCCAGAAGGATTTCCTAGTTGGCCAGGAGGAAATCCTCCTGGCCAATGAGGTTATACAACCTTGTTGGCCAGGAGGAAATGAATTGTATACCCTCATTGGCCAGGAGGATTTCCCCCTGTCCAATAAGGTTATACAACCTTGTTGGCCGGGAGGAAATCCTCCCGGCCAACAACAGCCACTCCCACAGGGGGTAGGCCCGGCCAACAATGCCCATTCCCACAGGACTGGGTGTGCCGCACTTTTGGTGTGTTTGGCTGGCATGCCAAGGATTGGCCATGGGCGGGCCAAACCTTTGTCAGCCTAAGTGATGACAAGGAAGAACCCGTCTATCTACACGTGGTACAAGATATAAATTGATAGAGTAGAATGCTCTGGGAGGTAAATATAGCCTAATTCCCAAGATAATAATGGGAATTGTGACGCAAAAATAAGAGACAAAGATGTTAATTATATTAAATAAATTTAATATAATTAAATCCAAAGGGGACTAATTAATCAGGGGTGGTTTTAATCCCTCTAAGATATCTTACAAGTAAATGCAGAGGATTTAATTACCTGGAAAACTGGAGCCTGTTTGAACAGGGGTGGCTTAAATCCCAGTGGAAAATAATGGGGAATATTCTCAAGAAAGAAGGGCTATTACTTACTAGTACTAAGCCCAGGGGGACTTGAGGATATTCTGGGTGAAAACAGGAAAGTTTTGAGCTCTTGAAAAGGTGGTGGATGGAGCTGGGTGGTAACTGAATGGTTTTTGGGGAAGACTGTCAGCTTGCTACTATGACAGAGCAACCTGTCACAAGTTTACCACAAAATTATTATAAAAAATATATATAGAATATCAAATAATATTTAGAATATTATTTGATATTCTGAATCTACACTAAATTTAACCTAGGGTACCTCACTCACAGGTACCCCCAATTCCCACTCCTTCACTATGTAAATTAGCAAAGAAGAATTAGCAAGTACCTTTTAAATAAAAAGTACTTGCCGTAATTAAATGCTTATATATATATATACATATGCTTAAACCCCATTTCCAGTCACGGAAATGAGGTGTTGTGTAAATTAGGAGAGATAGTGTAAATACACCGTGCTTTACTCAAACCCCGCGTACCGCAGTCCGCAGAACTTGAAGTTCAACCCGCGTGTCTGAAAGCCCGCGCCAAAGTTGGGATACAAGCCCCCGCGCAAGCATTAAGCCCCTTACAGACTCTCAGCTTGGCACGCGGACTCCACAGTCACTCAGGTACACCCAAATCAGTAAAAACACGCCCCAGTGACCTTATTACATATGTTATATATGTAATAAAGGTTACTGGGGATTAAATAATTAATTATACTAGATTGTATTATTATTTATACATATAATTAAAATATACAGACTGAACAAACAGTACAAACAATACTGTGGCTTATTATAAAATACAAATAAGCCACTAGTATTAAATCTATAACAACCAGTACTGATGTACTACAGACTGTAAGACAATATAAATATGTAAATAATAATAAAATACATTAATAAAATCAATTGGTGACGTGTATTCAAAGCAGGGGCTGCTGAAGCGTCACCAAGAAAGCAAAAATGGCCAAAATGTGGTCCAAAGATCCCACAAGTTGGCCAATAATACCTACAGGGTCCCCAGGGGGAACTCTAGACTATTTAAGGAGCTCTTCAACCGCCCAAAGAAGGCTCCTCATGCTTCCCAATACCCACTAACAACCTTACCCACTTCTTATTAGATATATACATCTTTATAACACAGTCTGGTAAGCTTCTTAGTAGTTATTCTTTAGCCCTGTCTTCCCCAACAACTTCACAGTGCCCATCAAGCTCCACCAACCATCCATCCAAGCGCTTCAAACTGTCCAGTTCCACCCAGAATATCCCCAAGATCCCTCAAGGTTTATTACTAGTAAGTAATAACCCTTTTCTTGAAGATATTCCCCCATTTCCATTCCTGGGATTAAACCACCCCTGTTCCAACAGGCCCCAGTGTTCCAGGTACCTAAATCCTCTGCATTTATTTGTAAGATACCTTAGAGGGATCTAAACCACCCCTGATTTATCAGGCCCCTCTGGTTTTTAATTATATTAAATTTATTTAATATAATTATTAATCTATTTTTCTCTCAATTTTTACGTCACAATTCCCCCATATCTTTTGGGAATTATAACTTGTACCTTACCCAGAGTTTATATAACTCTTTCCATCTATCCTTGCACCACCTGTAGCTAGAAGGACTTGTCCTTGGCATCAGGGAGGCTGACAATTGGGGGTCTGGCCGGGAAATTTTCAAATTTATTTTTGAAATAAAAAACCCGTAATTTTTTTTATTTTTTTAAAAAAAATATACATATAAAAAAACCAATAAAAATTATCACCTTTTATAAATCCTCATCCTATAAAAAGTTCAAAAAAACTAACAAAAAAACTGTTTTTACTTTATCTTTTTTTTCAAAAACCAACCCAACAAAAATAACAAAAAAATCGTAAGTTTTTTTATTTTTTTTAAAAAAATCAGTAATACAATTAATATACATACTAATAAAAATTTTAAAAAATATTACAGTATTAAAATACTTACAATTCCTCATTTTTTTTCATCTGCGGCGCGTACAGTGAATCTTCAAGAAAACGCCACATTAATTCAACACTATCTTCGAATCCTTCGACTTAAAAAAGAAGAAGACATTCGAAATTACGTCCCCACTGACTGGGATCTTCTTACTGAAGAAGAAAGAATAATTCTCGCCGCTTATCACTCTCACCTGAGAGAGGAAAGAAACCTCGAAGCGGAAATAACTCTCCACAATTATCTACGAGGATTAAAATTGAAAAAAGAAAAAATAGCTAAAGAGAGATATCACGCGAGAAGTAAGCATTATCCTTTCTTAAAAATTCTATCCAACAATCACTCATCTACATACCTTTTTTTAGTGGCATCCTTCGAAAATACAGCTCAAAAAGAAGCAGCTCCTACCGTCGACGAGGGAAACAACAACCCACCTAGTAAGTATTTATTACATATAAAATACATAATAAATATTAATCTAGCATGGCTAAATCCACTAGGTCGACCAAGCCAGAGCTTCGAGGTCTCCTACCCAGTCCAACAAGAGCTCGCGGCGGCCAAGGAATTGCACCAGCGCGTCAAGAACTTGAACATGACAACTATAGCGCGCAAGGGTCCTGTCCCAGCCACGCCGGAGGCCACCCCAACTCCCCAAGAGCTCTCGACGACGCCCCAAGAGCTCCCACTTCCTCAAACGGAAGCGGAAACCCCCATGGACGTCGACGAGAGACCCCAAGAGTCGTCGGCAGCTACCCAGAAACCCCCTTCCACCCCGGAAATCCAGGTCCTCTCGAAAGAAGACCAGATCAGACACCGGGTGAAAGAGCACGTTTCCATTTGGAAACAGTGCCAAGTTTCCTTAAGACAGGGGCCTACAGAAGAGCTGAGAGCCTTGCTGACTACGGCGCAAGACAGTCAGAAAGCTCTCCAAAAACTCATTCCCAACGACGAGATAGAAGCATACGTGAAGGGCTGGAACCCCTGGGAGGAAAAGAAGATTCATTTCCCTGCGCCTCCAAAGAAACAGACCCTGAAGTTCAAAAAACACAAACAGGGAAAGAACAGGAGCTCTTCCTCCATCAACTTCGACGACCCAGTGAAGTGGAAGAAAGCTACAGACCTCCTTCTGATAGCTGCCAATCTGTACAAGAATATAGATTAGATTCTTCTGTAATACATTCTCTGTTTGATTCTATTGAAGCTCTTAATAAGAATTTAAATACTTTAGACATTAACAATGAAGCAAATTTAAAAATAATTGTTAATAAAATAGATACAAGCTTAGAAGAAATTAAAGACAACATTACTGCGCGCACCATGAGAGTTTTTCAAACACTGGACAAACCATTGCCCCTTGAGTTACCAGTACATCATAGTGAAATGTTGATGGAACTTAATAAAAAAAGTGAACATCTTAAAAATATAACAAAAGAAATTAACAAAAATACAAATAATACTCTAGATGTTCTTGAAGAAATGCAAACTTCCCAAGTAACAATGGCAGAATATGTTATTAATTCCCTCAAAAAGGATGAAACAAATAACAACAAACTAGAGGATTTAATTATAAATCTTAATAACAATTTCAATACAAAATTTGAGAAACTAGAGGAACAAGTAAACAACAAATTATCAGTCCTTACCTCTGAAATTGAATCATTGAAATTGAAAGACAATGTAATTTCTAAATTAACAACTATCATCTCAGGTATAGAATCCTTGAAAGAGGAGAAAATGAATCCACAATACCATGGGCCTCAAGGAAGCAGCTCATACAGTGAAGAAGAGATTGGTAACCAAGCAACAAACAATTGGAATAAGTATGGTGACAAGGTACCTGACATTAAACCCACCACGTATCTTGACAGAGATGAAGCTCCTCACATTAATATTAATTCTAATTATTATAACAAAAGAGAGGAGAAACAAAATAATCCTTATAAGAATCTCCAATACTTGAGTCCCAACATTGTCCCTCAAGAAAAACATAGCACCCTCAATACCAATAGTGCCCAACCTAGGTATAACAATCCTTTTATGCAGAATAGACCTATGACCAAAGATACCAGAATGTCCACACCTTACAGAAACTCTGATATGACTGCTATACACAAACTTATGCCCCCCTTAAAAGATTGGCCCAAGTTTGATGGTAAAGGAGAATATGACCACATGAGTTTCATAGAATACATTGATCACATAGTAAGGACTTACCAAGCTGATGATGAAGTCATCACTTCAAGACTTACTGTACTCTTTGAAGGAATGGCTTCTACTTGGTTTATTACCAAAAGTAAAGCTGTAGGACACCAATCTTGGTCAGTGTGGAAAGAATTAATCAAAGCCCAGTTTGGCACCAGAATTTGGAAAAATGAAAAGCGCCAAGCCTTTGAAAAAGATTACTTTGATCCAACCACAGAAACAGCTTCTGAATGGTGTTTGAAACAAAGAAGAAGGATTGAATGTGTGTATGACAGAGTCTCAGATGAAGAAGCCAACAACAGATTACTGAGTCAATGTAAAGGGAATCTTGAGAGTATAATGAGATGTAGATTCCCCTCACTAGATGTAGACCTGACAGAATTCAGCAGTGTATTAAATGAAATGGTAGTCCTTAATGGATGGAACAAGAAGTACACCAGGAATAACATCCCTGAGAGAAAAGAGTTCCAAAAAGAATCCACAAAGGTTAACCCCACAACTGAAATACCCAAGAAAACTGCTACTCCTGAATGTTTCAAGTGTGGAGAAAAGGGTCATTGGAAAAATGAATGTACCAATACACGTAAAAGAGTAAATATGGTAGTAATGAACACCCCATCAGAAACTGAAGAAGATACCCATTCCCAGTTTGAAATAGTCATGAATGAACCAGCTGAAGAAGACTTGATGAGAATCTCAGTTATCCAAGCTGACATTGGGGATGAATTATCCATTAATGCTATACATGGTGACTCTAATTTACCACAAAGATGGGATCCCTCCATGAAGGTTGGCCATATATCTGACGCAAAGTTACTCACCAATAAACCTGAAGCTGGTATGAGTTACACCATGGGGAAAACTAGTTATACTACTGTCTTGTTTGACAACAAAGAACTAAGAGTCCTCCTTGACGTAGGAGCTTTCTGTTCTTGTGCCAGTAGTACCTTTCTAGATGAATGTTACCCCAGATGGAGAGATAACTTAATGCCCATGCCAAAAGCCAAGTTCAGCAGTTGCAACTCAGCCATGAAACCTATTGGAGTAGTATCCATACCTCTAATATTCCCTCACTCTAAAGGATCTCTTAGGTTATCTGTTGAATTTGTAGTGTTACAAGATGCAGTCTGTGATTACCTGATCCTAGGTAATGATGCTTTCTGTATGTATGGTATAGATATTTTCCAGAGTAAAGATAGATTCTACACTATTGGTGGTGATTGGAAAAGAAAATTCCAAATCTGCAACATTAACATCAAATACCAGAGGCCATTAACAATGTTGAAATCCAAGGAGATCTACTATCTTTCCAGAAAGAATACTTATCACAAGCTGCTGTCAGTGACATATTAAATGAGAAACAGAAGATGGATGTGTTGAAAACTTGTTTTGAACATAAAGAAGCTTTCTGCACTACAGAAGAACCAATTGGTAACATCAAGGGCCATGACATGAAATTGGAACTTAATATTGACAAACCTTATCCCCCACAGTTGAGGAGACCACCCTACCCCTCCAGCCCCAAATCAAGAGAAGCTCTGGAAACACACATCAAAGAGCTACAAGAACTCAAAGTCCTGAGAAAAGTTGGACATAATGAACAGGTAGAAGTCACCACACCTGTAATAATTGCCTGGCATAATGAAAAGTCAAGAATGGTGGGAGATTTCCGTGCTCTGAATAACTACACCAGACCTGACTACTATCCTATTCCCAGGATAGACCATTCATTACACAACTTATCTAAGGCCAAGTATATCACCACTATGGATGTACTGAAAGGGTTCCATCAGATCCCCATAGCTCCTGAGAGTAGGAAATTCCTGAGGATTATATGTCACCTAGGGATTTTTGAATACCTCAGAATGCCTTTTGGCATAAAGAATGCGCCATCACACTTCCAAAGAATGATGGACTCCATTTTTGGCTCATTCATTAGACAAAACTGGATGATGGTATACATAGATGACATTATCATTTACTCTGATGACTGGGAAACTCACCTAGAAAAGATCAATATAGTACTCCAAACTGCCACACAAGCAGGGTTAAAAATGTCCATCAAAAAGTGTAACTTTGGATATGGAGAACTTAAAGCACTAGGAAGAGTAGTCTCAGGTCTTTCCCTGGCTATAGACCAGAACAAAGTGGCAGCAGTCTTAATGAAATCCATGCCTCAGAACAGAACAGAAATTATGTCCTTTCTAGGTTTCTGTAGTTATTACCGCCAACATGTCCCCAACTTTGCAAATGTAAGTAAAAGCCTCTACGCACTCTGTAATCATGATACAATATTTGAAATGACCTATGATAGAGTACAAAACTACGAAGAGTTAAAGAGACTCCTTACCACTGCACCAGTTTTAGCACAACCTGACTATACTAAACCATTTATACTGTATATTGATGCTTGTTTAGATGGTCTAGGAGCAGCCCTTCATCAGGAGTTCATAATAGAGGATAAACCTGCAGAGAAACCCATTCTATTTATCTCAAGACAAATCAAAAGTACTGAGAAGAAATATGGAGCAAGCCAAATGGAATGTTTAGCACTTGTTTGGGCTCTGGAAAAGTTACATTACTATCTGGAAGGATCTAACTTCCTAGTGGTAACTGACTGCACAGCTGTAAGAACCTTGATGAATATGAAGACCCCTAATAGACATATGCTTAGATGGCAAATTGCAATTCAACAGTATAGAGGACATATGAATATTATTCATAAATCAGGAGCCAAGCACAAAAATGCAGATGGACTAAGTAGATGGGCCTTGCCTAATAACCCTGATAATCCTGCTTATGACCCAGAAGATGAGGACATATTTCCCATCCTAGGAATTCATGTGTGTGACTTAGATGATGCATTTTATGAATTAGTCCAGAATAGCTATGACAAGAACCCTGAGTTGTTAAAACTAGTAGACATACTTAGAAATGACAACAGCTCAACAGAACTAATAGCCAGTCTACCAGAAGAATTAGCCAAACATTATAAACTTGGAAAGTTCAGTCTCCTAGATGGCCTTCTATATTTCAGGAATAGGCATTCAAGTGTACTAGTGCTAAGTGACCCTTCCCAAATTGATAACATTCTGAAAGAATGCCATGATAATGTTAATTCTGGACACTTTTCTGAAGAAAGAACAGTGGAGAGAATTAAATATACAGCATGGTGGATCAATTGGAAAGAACAAGTACACAACTATATCAAATCTTGTGATGCGTGTCAGAAAGGCAATAAGCAAACTGGAAAAAGATTTGGCTTACTGCAGAAAATATCTGAACCAACTGACAAGTGGGAAATCATAAACATGGACTTTGTGACAGGCCTACCCCCAGGAGGATCCTTCTCATATAACTCAGTACTAGTAGTTGTGGACAGATTCTCCAAGAGAGCCAGGTTCATACCTAACCATAAAGATGATACTGCCATGGAGGTTGCCCTGTTGTTTTGGAATAGGATCATGGCTGATGTAGGTATACCCAAAACTATAATTAGTGATAGAGACCCCAAATTTACATCAGAATTTTGGAGGAACCTACATGACATGCTTGGTACTAAACTAGCTTTCTCCACAGCTTATCACCCTCAGACTGATGGTTTAGCAGAAAGAATGATACAAACTCTAGAAGACATGTTACGTAGATTCTGCTCCTTTGGATTTGAATTTAAGAATCATGATGGATACACTCATGATTGGGTTAGTCTACTACCAGCATTGGAAATTGCCTATAATAGTAGTAAACATTCCTCCACCAAAGAAGCTCCATATGTCTTGGAAAGAGGATGGATACCACGCATGCCCAAAGATAATTTGAATGATAAATTACCCCACCTGCATCCAACAGCACTAGATTTCAAGAAAATGTTAGATCTGACCCAACAACATGCTAAGAAATGCGTGGAAGAAGCAGTAGAATACAACAAAGGGAGATGGGATAAAAGCCACAAAGAACCTGAGTTTAAAATAGGAGATAAGGTCCTTTCATCCACTATTAACTTCAATAACTTGGGAGGTAGCAGGAAGCTAAAGCCCCCTTTTATAGGTCCCTTTACCATCAAACAACTTCATGGAAAAAATGCTGTGGAAGTCATACTGACAGAGGAACTATCCAGAAAACACCCAGTATTCCCAGTCAGTCTGGTAAAACAGTACCAATCCAGAACTGGAGATGAACCAGTCACTCAACAACCAGTTCCCCTGATGGAGGTCCCACCTTCTGGACAATTGAAAGTACATAAAATCCTGAAAGATAAAAAAGAGAGAATACAGGGAAAAGATACAAGACTTTATCTTGTCAGATATAAGAACCAATCAGCAGACAAAGATGAGTGGTTACCTGAAAATAATATCCCAGATGGAGCAATTCATCTGAGAAATTACAGGGCATCCAAGAGGTCCTCTTGAAATTTTTTCCTTAAATAACCTTATCTTTAGTTAGAAACTTACCTTTTTCCGGGAGACTTATCTTGGTGGTAGGGAATGTCAGCTTGCTACTATGACAGAGCAACCTGTCACAAGTTTACCACAAAATTATTATAAAAAATATATATAGAATATCAAATAATATTTAGAATATTATTTGATATTCTGAATCTACACTAAATTTAACCTAGGGTACCTCACTCACAGGTACCCCCAATTCCCACTCCTTCACTATGTAAATTAGCAAAGAAGAATTAGCAAGTACCTTTTAAATAAAAAGTACTTGCCGTAATTAAATGCTTATATATATATATACATATGCTTAAACCCCATTTCCAGTCACGGAAATGAGGTGTTGTGTAAATTAGGAGAGATAGTGTAAATACACCGTGCTTTACTCAAACCCCGCGTACCGCAGTCCGCAGAACTTGAAGTTCAACCCGCGTGTCTGAAAGCCCGCGCCAAAGTTGGGATACAAGCCCCCGCGCAAGCATTAAGCCCCTTACAGACTCTCAGCTTGGCACGCGGACTCCACAGTCACTCAGGTACACCCAAATCAGTAAAAACACGCCCCAGTGACCTTATTACATATGTTATATATGTAATAAAGGTTACTGGGGATTAAATAATTAATTATACTAGATTGTATTATTATTTATACATATAATTAAAATATACAGACTGAACAAACAGTACAAACAATACTGTGGCTTATTATAAAATACAAATAAGCCACTAGTATTAAATCTATAACAACCAGTACTGATGTACTACAGACTGTAAGACAATATAAATATGTAAATAATAATAAAATACATTAATAAAATCAATTGGTGACGTGTATTCAAAGCAGGGGCTGCTGAAGCGTCACCAAGAAAGCAAAAATGGCCAAAATGTGGTCCAAAGATCCCACAAGTTGGCCAATAATACCTACAGGGTCCCCAGGGGGAACTCTAGACTATTTAAGGAGCTCTTCAACCGCCCAAAGAAGGCTCCTCATGCTTCCCAATACCCACTAACAACCTTACCCACTTCTTATTAGATATATACATCTTTATAACACAGTCTGGTAAGCTTCTTAGTAGTTATTCTTTAGCCCTGTCTTCCCCAACAACTTCACAGTGCCCATCAAGCTCCACCAACCATCCATCCAAGCGCTTCAAACTGTCCAGTTCCACCCAGAATATCCCCAAGATCCCTCAAGGTTTATTACTAGTAAGTAATAACCCTTTTCTTGAAGATATTCCCCCATTTCCATTCCTGGGATTAAACCACCCCTGTTCCAACAGGCCCCAGTGTTCCAGGTACCTAAATCCTCTGCATTTATTTGTAAGATACCTTAGAGGGATCTAAACCACCCCTGATTTATCAGGCCCCTCTGGTTTTTAATTATATTAAATTTATTTAATATAATTATTAATCTATTTTTCTCTCAATTTTTACGTCACAATTCCCCCATATCTTTTGGGAATTATAACTTGTACCTTACCCAGAGTTTATATAACTCTTTCCATCTATCCTTGCACCACCTGTAGCTAGAAGGACTTGTCCTTGGCATCAGGGAGGCTGACAAAGACAGGGCTAAAGGAATACTACTAAGGGACGTACCAGGCTATTTATGGATATTGGTATCAGATACAAGGTGGGTAAGTGTCTGGGTGGTATTGTAAAGCATGAGGAACCTTCTTTGGGCGGTTTAATAGCTCCTTAGATAGTCTTGGGACCCTGCAGGTATTAATGGCCAACTAACCACATTTTGGCCTTCTTGGTGACTCTATAGCAGCTATTGCTTAGATTATATGTCACCAAGTTAATTTTTATTTTATTATTTTATTACTATGTTAATTACAGTCAGTAATTCACTAGTACTGGTTTTGTATTTTAATAGTGATCTGTGGCTTATTGATATTTTATAATAAGCCACAGTATTTTGTTTTTGTTACTGTTGTTTAAGTGTTACTGTACTTAAGTTATAGTATAAAAATAATATAAAATAGTTTATTCATGTATTCTAGTCCCTAGTAATCCTTATTACATATGTAACACGAGGGCATAGCCCCCAATTTTAGATATTGGGGAGGGAGGTTTAGAAAAGGGGGCTTGATGAGAAGGGTGCACAATATTTTATTTGTGTAAATATAAGAACAAAGATAACATTTCATGTTGAAATCAAAAAGCAATGATGTAAGCCCTGCTCCTCACAGGCTTACACAGACCTGTCACAAGATTATATAAGCTGTTCTGCCTTGTATTTAGTCTCTTCTTTCCCCTTTACCTAGACAGCAGAGATCTTTCTCTCCTGTCTAGGTAAGTACCTTTCCTTCATTCATTCTCTTCTCAATTCCTTTTCTCATTGCCTTCACTTGTAGATACTAACTAGAGAGATCTTTCTCTCCTGTCTAGATTGCAATTCACCTCACTTTGGTACTAGAACCCTCCAGAGGCTCTTAGCCTGGTTCCGTGCCACGATCCTGACCGCTCCTTCTATGAAGAACCAGTGAAGGGACTCAACCCTTACACTTTTTTTTTCTAGTTCCACAAACCAACCAGCAGAATTTTTAAAATTCACTAACGTGCCTTATCCAACTTCAAACACCCCAACATCTCCCTTTTTTTCCAAACTTGACTTACATCTCTGACAGTACTCCCAATTCTCCCTCCTCTTCATCTCTAAGAAAATCGTCCTGATGTTCGGTGGCTATGAAACCCGTATCAGGAATCTAGAGGATACCGTACGGCTCCTTTTAGCTAGGTTGGAGATCACTCAGTCAATGGTTGTCTTCAATCCTTCTCCAACTGGCTCGTTCCGATATTCAGTCAATCGGGGCCTGGTACCAGTACTATCCAAAGCTGCAGCCGAATCCTTGATGAAGACACCAGAAAAAGGGAGACCAACTGTCCATCGTCATCATCATCACCCGTATGTTTCCAAACCGGCACTAGCGACTGCACCTCCAAAGTCGCCTACATCTACACCACACACTCGATCTCCCAATGAGCGTTGTTGTATGGGTGTGCAAACTCCACATTTGGAGTATGAAGAAGACAAGAGGGGGAACGGGGGGAAGCAATGAATACCAAGCATTTTTCCAACTACAACAGATTAAGAGTACACTGCTCTACCCACCGACTAGCCGACACATCGAGCTTTTATGGTACATACCCAACGGTCAACAAAGGATATCCTTTTTGGTCCATTACCTCCGCCAACCCGACACCAAAAACCGGTTTCCATCCTTGAACAACGACGAAAACTTGAATATCGCCGACTAGCAAAACTTCCTGCCCTTCCACCATTGCCTCCACCGACTCCACCACCTCAGAACCGCATCGACAACCATCCACCTGCACAGATCAGTTCGCTGATCGAGGAACTGAACAACTTCAGCATCTCTGGCGTAAACCCCATTATCCCCGACCTTCCACGTAACACACACCTCAACCCGCCCATCGACAACAATCGTCCCCCGTCCCCTTTCCTATCTTCCATATCTCATATATATTCCCAATTTCTCACTCGGCAAAACCAGGAAATCACACCTCCCATACGGCCACCATCTCCGATTGAACGACCTTCCCCAATGTCGACATCGACATCGTCCAAAATAACACCTTGTGCTAAATTCTTACAACAGCCTAGCATTTATAAACAGGACATTGAGCAACTCACCGCGGACGGGTCCAATTTCGATAAGTGGAAACGCGGCCTCACCCGTATCGTCCTCCTCACCCTCGGCCACCCAAATTTTTTCGACAAATCCGACAACTATTCCAAATTATCGGACCAGGAGAATACCTGCTTGTTATTCCTTATTCAAATCACAATCCACGATGAGCTCGCGTCTCTCGTTGACCAATACACCAAAGGCACTGAAGCCTACGATGCCGTTCAAACTAACTTCCAAGGCACCGTCCGATTTCATCAGATGGAACTCATCGACAAGCTGCTCGAGTTACGGGTCTCTGGTCCATCCACCGAGCCATCACAAATCCCCGGACTATTCAACAGGATCTTTGAAACCTTCGCCGGCTTACATAAAGTTGGTGCCGGCCTCTCGCCTCTGGTTGAGAGTCTCATTCTTCAGGCTGTCGTCCCTGCTCCCTCATCAATGTCTCGGTCCCAACTCTTCCAGAACATCTCTCTACAACTTGGCAAAAAGCCAGACGTCACGGCTCGAGATATCCAAACTATCATTACTTCCGCGTACGGCGAATCTCTTCGTTTCGACTCGTCACCATCGTCCCACGTCTCTGTCTTCCGCACATGGCCCAATCAAACTCAGTGGGGTAACTCGACTCAAAATCCAATACGCCCTCCCCGACAAAACCCTGTTCAACAAACCAACCCGGGTCCCCAATCACCAGCTCCGACACTTAACACCAATCGTCAGCCAAATGTCGGACGACCCGGTCACCCAACCATTGATGATATTGCGGCAGCGATCAACAATATCAGGAAAGGCAACCGAGGTCCGAACGACCCTAAAATCTTCACCGGGAAACCCTGTTCCTACTGCGGCGGGTCAGGACACTGGAGATCGTCATGCCCAACGCTCCGCAGAGATGCCAATCTGCCACCTCCCAACACCTCCACACCTGGTCGCCCCGCTTCCGGTTTCGCCCGTCAAGCGGCACCTCCGAACGACCCTGCTACTGGCTTGACCTCTAATGCGGCAGTTAGATCGGCCGTGGCTGCGGATGCGACGGGTGCCGATGGCCCAGGCACGGTTTTGGATTCTGGGGCGACCCACCACGTGAGCGGCTCTTTCCATCTATTTTCTAACTTATCAAGCCTCCGTCCGCCTATCAAACTGACTCTAGCTTCCTCTGATGGCTCCATGATGGCAACGCACAGTGGTCACCTGAGGATAATCAATGGGGATGGTTCCCTAATGATCCCGCGGGTACTGTACAGCCCGGAAATGACGGGAACACTTCTTAGTCTTGGACAGCTGATCGACTCCGGCTTCAAACCTTCATTCCTCCCGAACAACGACATTCTTTTAACATCCTCATTCATTTCTATCATTGCTAAATACATCAATCGGTCATGGATCATCTTTCCTACATCCTGGCGCCGCACACCCTACTCAATCAAATCTGCTTCCATAACTGCCCCACCTCAGATGTCTTCCCCTTCGTATGACTGGCATTGTCGTCTTGGACACGTCTCCGACTCTGTTGTGAAAGAATTCCTTAAACGATTTGTTCCCAATTTCGACATCAAACGCTGGACCCCTTTCATCTGTGAATCTTGCAAAACATCGAAAAGTGAACGCCGACGCCATTCGCTGCCCGAAGTCATTCCTAAAGACAACCGCCTCGATCTCTTGGTAACGGATGTTCTCGGCCCACTAGACCCCGACGTGAAGGGGAACCGTTTCCTTCTCACCATCAGAGACCACGCGACCACCTATTCATTCGTATTCCCAATGAAATCACGATCCGAAGTTCCTGGGATACCAATTTCCCTCATCAAACGCATCACTTCCCACTTTCAATCATCACCCAGATTCATCCGTTGTGACAATGCCAAAGAATACACTTCGAAATCGCTGCACGACTACCTAGATTCTATCGGCTGCAAAATCATATTCACTTCCCCGTACACTCCAGAACAAAACGGCGAGGCTGAACGCCTTAACCGAACCCTCGGCGACATTGCTCGCACCACCCTCACACATTCACACCTCCCATCCTCCCTATGGTCATACGCATATAAATGCGCCTGCTTCCTCACAAACCGCCTGTCCAATGTCCAATGCAAAACGACGCCACTGGAACTATGGTCCAACCGTCAACCAAACACGATGTCCTTTTACCCTTTTGGTGCCAGGGCGACTGTTCACATCCCAAAGGAACGCCGCCGCAAACTCGATCAACGAGGATGGACTGGCTATCTGGTGGATTACCAAGACGATGAACGTGGTTGGTTCTTCTGGGATCCTGAAACCAAGAAGATATTCAACTCAGAGTGTGCAGATTTCCTAGATTTCCAGCACAAACCACTGATCCCCACTCCCGAAAAGTTCCCTGACGCTCCTTGCATCCGTAGAATTCTCCATCTCGGCAAAGAACCAACGAAAGAAATATGTGAAGACCAAGACCTCCAAATCGACAACATCCAGGCGATTTCCGATGCGGAAATCCCTACTTCTCTCCGCCATGCTCTCACATCACCCAATGCGGCCCAGTGGAAATCAGCTTGCTTATCTGAATGGAATCAACTCGAACAAATCGACACATTCGATGTTGAAGAGAAGGCTTCCAAACACTCGATCGGCACTCGTTTTGTATTTGACATTAAAAGAAAAGCTGACGGCACTGTAGACAAACTCAAGGCTTGCTTTGTAGTACGGGGTTTCAAACAAAGACTCGGCATCGATGTTCGATCCACCTTTGCCCCTACCTCATCCCTCACTACTCTCCGCATGCTTCTAACCTTGTCCATCAAGAATAAATGGTCCATTAACTCATTCGACATCACAGGCGCTTTCGTCCACAGTCCGATTGATGAAACAATCTACGTTGATCCCCCCACTGAACTGTTTCCGCACTTGACCGGAAAAGTTCTCAAACTGAAGAAAGCACTATACGGCACAAGACAAGCCAGCCGATGCTGGTGGAAGCACTTCAAAAATCTCCTCCATGGATGGGGATTCGACTGCGACGAAGTCGAAGAATGCTTGTACCAATATCGCAGAGGTGAATCAATCATCATCATTTGGATCCACGTGGATGACGGCATTGTATTCAGCAACGACTCGAAAGCACTAGATCAGCTCCGTGAGAACCTCGAATCAAGCTTACGAGTCAAATGGGACGCGAAGCCGGAGAAGTTAGTTGGCCTCAAGCTAGAGTACTCCGGCGACGCCATTTTCCTCAGTCAACAATTACTCATCGACCAAACCATCAAGAAATTCCGGGAACAAGTTCAAGATCGAATCATCCCGACTTATACTCCCTTACTAGGCGACACGCTTGTCACAAACTGGGGTGATCCTGTGTCCCCAACCCTATACCAGTCATTTATTGGATCCCTCAATTATCTAGCGCTCGGCACACGACCTGATCTCAGTTATGCGGTCAATTATTTGGCTCGTTTCAGTTCAAATCCCAACGATACACATTGGGCGGCTTTATCACATCTCATCCAATATCTTGCATCGAACAGGGACAAGAGGTAGAAATTAGAGGTAACATCGGACTCATTGGTCACATGGTCGGATGCAAACTGGGGCGGAGAGTTCCAACGCTCGACGTCAGGGTTTATCATCACGTTTGTTGGCAGTCCAATTGCATGGGGTTCAAGACGTCAAAAGGTGGTGGCAACGTCGACTTGCGCGGCAGAGTTCATTTCTCTCGGTTCTTCGGTTGATTTCCTATTATTCCTCATTCCAATCGTCAAATCTCTCGACCTCAATCCCCCTATCCTTCTCAAATGCAACAATAGGGCAGCGGTGTTAGTCTCAGATGACAACGCTTCAAAAGGCCGGATGAAAAGCTTAGAACGCAACTTCTTTTTTGTAAATGATGCAGTTTGTGAACATGGCATCAAGCTTGATTGGGTTTCCACTTCTTCCAACATCGCTGATTTCTTCACTAAATCTCTCCGGGCTAATCTCCACTCAATTTCCTTGAATAAAATATTTCCAAAATAAAAAAAAAAAAAAAAAAAAAAAAAAAAAAAAAAAAAAAATTGACTGCTCTCTTTATTTTTCTAAAATTTTGTTTTTTATTTTATTAATTTTCATCAAATTTTTTTCTTCAAACATTGATATTTCAAATTTTACATTTCCTACCTTGTTCTCATTGGTTTGTCCTTTTTATTTCACTTTTACAATTTTTTCTTTATCACTTTTCTTATTTCTTTTATATCTATCTCTATGATTTTCATAGTTGTAAACACTGGTGTGGAGTTTGAGGGGGGGTGTTGTATGGGTGTGCAAACTCCACATTTGGAGTATGAAGAAGACAAGAGGGGGAACGGGGGGAAGCAATGAATACCAAGCATTTTTCCAACTACAACAAGCGTCTTACTTCAGCCTGTCTCACCAAAATTCCTTGGTCTTCAAGAGACTATCCACCTCATTTAAAACCGCAAGCCTTCTCAATCTTGCCCGATCATCATCTTCTCTCATCCAATGATCTATCATCTGCCACTTCTCAGCCACAGCCCACCACCTTGGAATCCTCGGAGCCGACGGAAACACCCGCCCCTACATCACCTTTCTTGGGAACCTCTCCCATCCTTTGCCCGACAGCCCTGTCGGATCATCATGCTGGCTTTGACCGACTGATTCTCCAACTCATGACAGCTCAAGAGGCTGCTACAAGGTTGACTCAGGCGAACCGAGAAGCGGCTGCGCTAGATCGACAGGCCGCCACGGATTGTATTTCCCGATTAGAGCACACAATGATGAGCCTGACCTTGAAGAATGACCTCTGTCTTCAGTCCAAAGAGGTTGCGCTGGCCGATTTGCAAACCACATCTGTACCTCCTGCATCCTTGTCCGTGCATTTAAAACCGACCTCGCGGCCATTTTCATCCTTGGATCGCTCAACAAGCTCAAAATTACACTTGGATTCCTTACTGCCTGAATCGACCACCTCCCAGCCCATTTCTCATCCATCCACCCCCACGACCCTCTCGCTTCCTCAGCCCGACCTTCCAGAAGCCTTCAGGCGGACCCAAACCACCCTGTGCGACCCTTCTGAAGCCAAACTGCCCACTTCTCTCGCTACCCGTCTCCAGCCATTGGACACGTCGGCTGAGGCCCTTGACTTGATTCAAACTGATCCGATCATGTTGCTACCCCAACCCGACTTGCCAGAAGCCATCAGAAAGACACAAGCCGCCCTGTGCGACTTGTCTGAAGCCAACCCGCCCCGCCCAGCTATTACGAGCTTACTCTGCGCGGCTATATCCAGTCCAAGTTCTCCCTCTGAAAGCAGCTCAGCAGCCGCCGTCGTTAACCCCGCTTCAACCTTTTCATCAGAATCATCCAAATGTTCATCATCGCCTTCCGACCAAGCTCATCAACCCACTCTCAGAAGTACTCCTCAAATGCGAACCGAGGACACTCCAACTCCTCAAGTTTGCCTTGAAAACTTTGACGTAGCTACACTAGGATCAATCACCATTGTTGATTCTATTGATTCTGTGGATCATCGACTAGCCCCTGAGGACACCAATGAAAACCTACAATGGGAAATGGAGTGTCAAGCATATTACAATGATATTCTAGAACAAGAGATGCTTTTGAACAGGGAAAATACTCAAGTAAAGAAGAAAAACAAAAAGAAGAAGAAGAAGAAGGAGAAGGCCTCTAACCTGACTCCAACTGCTGACAACCCGGTTTTATTTTATGTTTGATATCTTCTCCCTCTCCATCATCCTCCAATTTTCTGTTCAATCTTACCTCATACTCCCAAAACCATCTTCTCTATCCATGACTTCCTCCACCATCTCAATTGGGAACACCATAATCCTGATTCCCTTTTTTCCTCTTCCACCTTCCTGCCTTCCCTCTTCCTCTATTATTGAAAATTTTCCTGCTCCACTCTCTTTTATAGGAGGGCAGACTGTAAGCCCTGCTCCTCACAGGCTTACACAGACCTGTCACAATATTATATAAGCTGTTCTGCCTTGTATTTAGTCTCTTCTTTCCCCTTTACCTAGACAGCAGAGATCTTTCTCTCCTGTCTAGGTAAGTACCTTTCCTTCATTCATTCTCTTCTCAATTCCTTTTCTCATTGCCTTCACTTGTAGATACTAACTAGAGAGATCTTTCTCTCCTGTCTAGATTGCAATTCACCTCACTTTGGTACTAGAACCCTCCAGAGGCTCTTAGCCTGGTTCCGTGCCACGATCCTGACCGCTCCTTCTATAAAGAACCAGTGAAGGGACTCAACCCTTACAAATGACATTATGAAGCAAAAAAAACAAAAAGGATGAGAAACTAAAAATATTAATATAACTATTGCCTCTGTACATTTGAAAGAACCTCTTTGTAAACAATATTTGATGTTTCATATGAAGGAAGGCCAAATTCAGGTTGAGGGACTACTACCTTTGTAGTACGGCTGGACTTACTTCGTGACAATGCAACATAGAGTTGTCCATGACTAAATACAGGATCATGAAGTACAATACCTCCATTTCCAATTTACTGACCTTGAGATTTGTTTATAGTTAGTGAGAAAGCCAGATTTATGGGGAATTGTTTCCGTATGAGCTTGAAAGGCAATCCAGACTCATCAGGGTCTGATATGAAGGGAATGTGTGGTATACCAAGTTGTTGACTCTATTTCCTGAAATTACCTTTGCATCATAAATAACATTTGGGCCCAGGTTTTCCACAGTCAATGTAGTCCCATTGTTTTATCAAGGTTCCTCAGCATTATTATTGGGAAGCCCCTTTTCAATTTCAAAATATGAGGTGAAAAGCCTGAAATTGTTAGACTATTTATTTATTCCTGTAAGTATAGGTTTTGGGGGTCATCTTCCACTGAATCATAGCTTGTATAATTCCTGCCTTCTGATGGAATATCTTGCAAGATCCTAGCATTTATATGGTTGACTGAAACATTCTTGCAGCAAAGAATAGCCCAGTCCAAAAATTAATCCTGTTGGGAGAAAGACCTGGAAATATGTGGGAATGGTTGTGTGATGAGATGATACAAATTTTCCCTGTGGGATCCACCATGAATTGCCATTGAAGCAGGCAGCTGTATCTTGTTTGAAAAAGCAGTGATACCTTCTACGTTTCCAACAGATAGAAAATTGCTGAAAGTGAGGATCCCCAGCTGCACACATGTTGATGGATTGCGGAAGGCCAACTTGTAAGCATAATATTTCAAGGCAGTTGAAATTGGAATTTCCCGCTTGACTTCAGGACTCTGACCAAGATCTCCATTTGGATGTAAGAGCACATAATGGAGAGGATCATATTTGCTGTCTAATTCAGATACTCTTGCAAGGGATTGACCACAATATCTGATGATAAAATCCCTTGTGGCTGTTTTCAAAGGGTCATTGCCTTCAAGGTAAGAAATTTCAGAGCATGAAAACTTAGTGAAAGTGAAAAAGAAAGAAATACCTTCTACCCAGATGGCTGCAATTTGGTCCCCTGTTGGGAGGTGATAAACTCTTTGGTCCACATTTTTAGCCGTTTCTGTAAGCCTTATTGAGCGGTTTGGAGTGATTTCAGGTGCTAAATGCTCAAATTGGTGTATGAGAGGATTGCACCGGTGAAGTATTTATTGAATCCTTGTCATAATCTCTGGGAGGAGATGTTGACCATGAATATGAAGATTTTCAAACTCATGTCCGTTATTTTATATGTAGAGCTGCAAGAATGTTGGGACTTCCTGAGACATTGGCATGAAGCTTCCAATGTTGTGGTTAATTTGTCCCTTCACCTTGAAAGTATATATACCTTGTCCTTGGTTGTTCAAAGCAGCTCTTGTAGCACAATTTATACCAAGTGAAGTAAATGCATAGCTGCTATTTATAAAATCTATGGAACTTATCAGTTGACTTCCTTGAGGCAAGTGGTCTTGAGTTTCATCTTTGAAAAGCTGGAGTAAATCTGGAGGAGGGGGTGGTTTATTTATGTTGATCCTCCCAGAGAAAAAGCAGAGGGCATTGGTCTTGCCTTGAAATAGTATGGCCTGGCATAATGGACATTGCCTCTCTCTTCTCAGTGTGTGTCGTCTGAAACTTGGAACCTAACCCTTTAAAACTTTATCTGGGGAATGTTTTTGGCTACATAGTTTTCATTTTCTGTCATTACAGGATGGTAATCCAAAACAGAACCTGCAGGATTTTCAAATCCAATCTGGTAAAAATGATGATCAAACTGATTTAGAACCTGTTCCCAATTGGTTTCTGGAATATCATCCTCCAAGTGTGATGTTTTCTCTACAGAAGGAAGGTTTTAGGAGTTATCATAGTTGGCGTAGATATTAATCTGATTGTTGAGAGAAAGATTTTGGGAATGGTCCAAGTTAGAAATGGAAACCCTGGAGGGAGAATTAGGAGTTGTATGAATTCTATTGGTCTAATTGGTAATTCCACGGGTGTGGTTATGAGACAGAGTGATTTGAGACAATGGATGCCTTTGTGATGGGACATGATTTTGATTCAACTGGATTGGGGAGTGAGTTGAATGGTAGTTTTGATGGGGAGTAAGTGAATGGATATGATCAGATCTCTGATGAGAAACTGAGGCTGGTAGTTGATAAGATATTTGCTGGGACATTGGGGATGGAACTTGCTGAGAGATTGGACGGGACCTTGAGGATTGGAGTTGGTGAGAGATTTGATGAGAATGTTGAGAGGATTGATGGGAATGTGGATGGTGTGTTTGAGGGTCATTGTGTAGATGCTGAAGATGGGAAGGGTGATGATCAATGATTAAACTACATTGGAAGTGCTGATGACTTGGAGAATTGTGAGAGTTGAAAAAAGAATAATTAGTTACAGGAGATGATGGATGGTGGAAATGATTGGGGTTAGGGGTGGTGGGCAGATTGAGTAGAGAATTCAAGTCCCTTTGACAAAACCTAGCATTTATTTCCCTGTTGTATGCTCCTCTCAGTTCATCAATATTCCAGTTCATTGTAGATTAATGGGAGCAGAAAAGTAAAATGCAATAAGAGTATGTGTCAGATGAAATAAGAGTATGTGGTGGATTATTATTTTGAAGAATGATGGTAGTAAAAGTGGGATATTATTGGGGGGAATGGAAGATGTCAGGTGAAGAAGAGCTCTATTGGTTGCTGGAGAAAGGGTAGCAGCAGTTTGATTAATTAGTTGTTGGTAGCTGTTGGTAGCAACATTGATTAAATAATGTGACTTGGCTGCCAGCAACAGTCTACAATATATGTACTTTGGTTGGTAGCAACATGATTGGTTGTTATAATGTGTTATTGGTTGTTGGCAACAGTATTGGTTGCTTTAGTGAAGAAGTGTGCACAATGTCAAAAAAAATGACCAAATAAGTATGTAAAACAAACAGACAAAGAAAGAGGAAAAAAACAGAAAACAGAAAACAAAAAAAAGTGAACAAAAAAAAGCAAAAAAAAAGCAAAAACAGAAAACAAAAAAAAATGTGAACAAAAAAAAGCAAAAAAGTGCCAAAAAAAAGTGCCAAAAAAAGTGCAACAAAAAAGTGCAAAAAAAAGTGCAAAAAAAAAGTGCAAAAAAAAAAGTGACAAAAGTGAAAAAAAGTGACAAAAGTGAAACAAAGCAAACAAAAAAGCAAAAAAAAAAAAAAAAAAACAGCAAAAAAAAACAGCAAAAAAAACGGCAAAAAAAAAGCAGAAAAAAAAGTGAAAAAAAAGCAAAAAAAAAAAATGAAAAAACAGCAAAAAAAAAGTGAAAAAAAGTGATTTAAAAGTGAAAAAAAAGTGATTTACAAGTGAAAAAAAGTGAAAAAAAAGTGAAAAAAAAGTGAAAAAAAAGTGAAAAAAAAGTGATTTACAAGTGAAAAAAAAGTGATTTACAAGTGAAAAAAAGTGAAAAAAAGTGAAAAAAAGTGAAAAAAAGTGAAAAGCACAAAAAAAAGTGGAAAAAAAAGCAAAAAAAAATATGAAAAAACAGCAAAAAAAAAGTGAAAAAAAGTGATTTAAAAGTGAAAAAAAAGTGATTTAAAAGTGAAAAAAAAGTGATTTAAAAGTGAAAAAAAAAAAAAAGTGAAAAAAAAGTGAAAAAAAAGTGAAAAAAAGTGAAAAAAAGTGAAAAAAAGTGAAAAAAAGTGAAAAAAAGTGAAAAAAAAAAAAGTGAAAAAAAGTGAAAAAAAGAGAAAAAAAAAGAAAAAAAAGAGAAAAAAAAAAAAAAAAAAAAAAAAAAAAAGTAAAAAAAAGTGAAAAAAAGTAAAAAAAAGTGAAAAAAAGTGAAAAAAAGTGAAAAAAAGTGAAAAAAAGTGAAAAAAAGTGAAAAAAAGTGAAAAAAAGTGAAAAAAAGTGAAAAAAAGTGAAAAAAAGTGAAAAAAAGTGAAAAAAAAAAAAAAAAAAAAAAAAACAACAAAGACAAAAAAAAGTGAAAAAAAGCGAAAAAAAAATCAATTACATATTTATTTAAGTTTCTTTAATGTCGCCCTTGGCGTTAGAAACTGAACAGGTCATGTTGCCCTCGGCGTTAGAAACTGTACAACCTTGTCAGGGTTTGTTTGGCTCGCAAAGGCCATTTGCTTAGTTATATGTAGATATGGAAAGAGGTTACTAGGGCGCTTTCTGTTGTCTTTAATATTTATTTTATTGGCTCTAGTGTCTGCGTATGCGGGGAGCCTGTGAGGGGTCTACAGGTTGCGCGGGGGCTTGTAATCCAACTTTGGTGCGGGCTCCTGTTCACGCGTGTTGGATTCCAGCTGTGCGGGCTGCGGTACGCAGGTTTGGAGTACAACATGGAGGATTTACGCTATTTCCCCCAATTTACACAACACCTCATTTACGTGACTGGAAATGGGGTTTAAGCATATGTGTATGTGTGTATAAGCATACAATAATGTGAGTGCCTTTTTATTAAAGGTACTTGCTAATTATAAAAAGCTATTTTACATAGTTAAGGAGTTAGAATTAGGGGTACCTATGAGTGACGTACCCTAGGTTAATTTTAGCATAGAGTTAAAATATCAAATAATATTTCAACTATTATTTGATATACTATATTTTTTATATGTAATTTCTGTAACTAATGTTGTAAATGCATGTGACAGGTTGCTCTGTCATAGTAGCAAGCTGACAACCTTGGTGTGCCCGCCAAAAACGCCAACCCAAAATGGTGTGCGGGAAAAACACACCATATTGGGTTGGTGTGCCCCTGGAGTGTGTGTGCGCCAGGGGTGTGGGTTTATCAACTTCCAAATGTTTCAGGTGTAAAATCTAATGATGTCTTTCTTTCAAATATTTAGTAATACATTTTGACAGTTCTTTATAGTTTCAATTAATTATGCTGTGGTAAGGTTGTATGTGAACTAGTAGCAGGCTGACAGATTGCCTCTGGTTGAATATGGTATACAGACTCTTTGACCAGAGGACATCCCTCAAATTGAGGGTAGAGGGGCTGCCTGGTGGCTATTTACCCAGCCCCAAAGGTTCCAGAGAGCCACATGGACCAGTATCCCCTGGCCCTGGGGTCAAATACAACCTCATGGCCTGGTTATTCCAGCCATGAGGTTTCCCACACGCCATTTTTGGTGTGCGGGCCTACACACCAATTTTTTTTGGCGTGTAGGGTCTACACGCCAAAAAAAAAGGGCGTGTGAGACACACAACCTTGACAGTGGCCAGGCCCAGCATTGAGGCTGCATTTGAACTCATGGCAGGGGGAGAACCAGCCATGATTTTTTATTTGACCTCATGGCCAGGTCTCCCCTGGCCATCAGGTAAAATAGGTCTTGGCCACCATAATTTTTGCATACAACCTCATGGCTGGGTGGGATGACATAGTTGGGATTCTGTGATTACATCACCTGGGGTTGTTCAGCTGCACACACTATGTTCTTTTGTGTGCACCCCTTCAGGCCAATTATTTTTTGCATGTGTGTTGCACACTAAAAAGAAAGGTGCTGACCAGTTTTTTTAGTGTTGTGAAAATAAAAATGCTTGGCAGTTAAATTTTGCTGAACCCATGTTCCAATGGACCAAAATTTCAGTAAAAAATCAATTTTAGGTTACACCCACTTTAGAAACAAGTATTCCCGCCATCTTGGATCAATTAGTATTATCCAAATCCAAAGCTAAAGTATCTGTTAGTTTGGTCCCGTGTGTAAGATATTTTGCAGTCCAAGCTGTTGATAGTATCCTATAAACTTCTGGTTCCAAGCACCAAAGGTGCCTTGGGTAGGTTTGTAAATTGATTTTTTGATTCAGAAATGGAAGAAATTGGTATAGTGTGTGTTTTGTAGCTTCTCAAAAGATTTAGGACTCTGGGGTCATAACCTATGTCACTTTTAGGTTCAGAGAGTGTTTCAAAAAGACCAACAAGTGAGTAACAGTTATATGAACTGACTGAGGAGACAAGCTGTGGAGAACACCTGATTGTGTAAGTGAGTGAGTTGAAACAGAAGAGAAACTGAATGAAGGAAAGAGAAAGAGGAATTGGGACAAGATATTCGATTTAACTGACTATCATTAGGTTTTGCAATTAGGTTTGAATTATTATTATCACTACAAAGCTGGTTGAAGAGTATGCTTTTACTGAGATATCTCAACAGGGTGGTGTATTCAAGTATTTCATGTGATAATTAGATCATTAGCATATGTCAGGAGCAGTGTAAAATTTATTGGTAGAAATTTCCCTTTTCAAGTATATAATGTATTCTACAAAGGTAATAGTGCTTTCTTTGGGAGTTCCCTAGCTGAAATCACTGTTGAAATGTGTGCTTCTGAATCTCTCCATTTTAATCCTTCAATGCAGGAATCCTGGGATAATAAATACACTCATGTGTCACAATCTCTGCAGCCACCCTCAATTCATAATAAACCCCTATTGGCAGCAAAACACGCGCAATGTTATCCTTTGCGTCTAGGACACTGGTCTGATCAGTTTTTTCTTAGAACTTGTTTGGTCCCAATTCACATGCGTCCTCAGTTGTAAGGTGCTGTGTCTTGGTCAATACGACTTCAATAAAAGGAGTCCTGTTGAAACTCCCACTCAATGAGCATGATATTTTATCGGAATTAATGAATACTCATGATTCTCCGCATATGCACCATCCTACTCCCCTATTTAAACTTGGTATCACCTGCTCCTTTTCCGGCAACGAACTCACTCCCTTTGTTCATTAACTTCAAGATCACCACTTCAACACCAACTACCAGACATCAAGTCACGGTGAAGCTCTAACTTGGACCGCCATGATCAGCTTCCAAATTGGTGAGAAATTCACTCACCGCATTTCTTCTCTCATTATATTTTTCACTCATCTTCTCTAACCATACTAATCTCATCTCATTTTTTTCAATAGTTGTCTGTCTCTCTCTTGTTAGTCTCTTGGTCTTCTCTCCAGTAGTCCATCTTATATACATATATGACTGCTCCAGGGTTGGTTTCTCATCTTCTATCATTTATTTGTCTCTGACTGTATTAATTAAGACTTGAAACCAGAATTGAAATCAAATCCTGCCATGAACTGATTGAGCCAAAGTTGGGACGGCTTCTGTTGCTAGTCATGACTGAATGTGCACCGCCCTACCTGAAGAGCTGATCATAAAAGCAATAAGAGACCCATGCATTTGTTTGGTCACTGGGTTCCCTGGTTGGCGACTCACCATAACCAGACAAGGTAGTTCACAAAATCCAGCTTGGATCGGGTTGGGTATTTAATGTGGGTCAGACTAGAGTAGTCTATGTATCTATCTAGCTGTCTTACCCCAGGAAACCAGATTGATTATGCGTCGGGCAGAAATGATATCTGTCAGGCTAAGTTGACTGCGTCCAGAGCGCTGCTATCAAGTTAGTCCAAGTCCTGGTTGGTTGTTGAGCAACTGACCTCTTTGACTTCATCATATCCGGGTACACACTATAAAACACACGCCTTCAATCAACACTTCCTCCATCTCCCATCCTTTCATTACTTCCTCACTTCCTTGCCTCACTCAATCCAATTCCTTCAGATCCGCTGAACGCTATAATATCCCCTACGCACCAACCGATCAAGCTTCCAAATCACCTTCATTTCCGGAATCAACAATCACATACCAGCCTTGTGAAAATCACCTGCATATTTTCATCATCTTATCCAGTATTGCAAAGATGAAATTCACTTTTGGATTAGTTTCAGTTTTGGCAACTATCCTCAGCACTCCAGCCGTTACAGCCGTCCCAACCTTTGGCCTTGGACATCGACACGTAAGTTCTATTAAATCCCCCGGCGAACTTTGCGCTGCTATTTCTTCATGCAAAGCTAATACGTGGATATCTGTTTTGAACAGGCCTTTGGTAGATATGGAGGCTATGGTGGATACGGTGGTGGATATGGTGGATACGGAGGAGGGTACGGCGGGTATGGAGGTTATGGTGGAGGCTATGGTGGCTATGGTGGAGGCTATGGGTCGTACGGTGGAGGTTATGGAGGGTACGGTGGAGTAGGTTTAGGGGTACGTTCTTTAAGATACCCGTTTCAGCTGATCTGTGCTGATTGACTTTTGCCATCTCAGGTCGGCCTTGGGTTAGGTGTTGGTGTTGGCATCTAGATAACCTTGGACGTATCAGTCAGTACGTAGATAATTATCACTTATTCAGAATCCAGTTTGACTTCCAACCCTGACCGGCTTTCCCCCTTTTTCTTGAAACAACCAGGATTAATCAAACAGCAACTCCTTGGGCTCCAAAGTTCACAAAGGAACCTTGTGCACTCCGCCCTATCTATGCTTCACGGCGCAAGTCTCTATCCAGATCAATTTCTGTTCATACTCGGGTGTTTTTTGTTGGGTTTATTGTTTTTCAAATTTGTAGTCATTTTTTCATTGGGTGTATTATGATGATTTGGGATAGGAAACAAACACAAATTTTAAGATGAACCACAGTTTATCAACAGCCTCACTGAGATTGTTTACAGCTCGCATTCACCGAACGTTCATGCATCATACCAGATTCTCATCTATGCTACTAGCCAACGGTCCAGCCACGGAGCAACACTTGGTGAAGTTAGCTTGGTGTCGTTACACTGCCGCTGTTAGATTGTCAACAATAATTTTTTGGAAAGCAATTTGCTGGAAGTTTCAAACAGACCCATCAGTTCAAAATGGACTCAATTGTTAATCAGCTTGGGTCAATACCGCTGACAAAAAAAGATGTCCTGACATTCAAACACTGAACAACAGAAATCCTCATAAAACAACAATTTTGGCCTCTTGATGAAGGATTACCTTCATGAAACCAGTCTCTCTTCGTTCCTGTTGTATGTCTCATGTTGCATATTATCTTTTCCCTACACCTTTTCACCAACAGAAAACAATGATCACCTGTCTACAGGTGACATCAGAAATTACAAAGGCCCCTTTGTAAGTTGCCATGTCACTTTTAGACAAGTCATCACTTCCTGGTGTTTCCTCATTTTATTCACAGGGGAATGTAAGCTCATTTCAAGATTAATAATGAATAAAAATTACAGATGAGATATCAACACAACCAGAATCTACAATTAATGGTCAAGCAACACTTTTTTATCCAAATTTGCCACTTAAAGAAAATTGGCAGATATAGGAAAGATTTTACATCATGTAAATAAAATAATGTTGGAAATTTTCAGGATCAATGCCCCAGATTGATGAAACATTGGTTGTAAATATACCAATCTCACAATATTTAATTTATTCACTATATTCCTCAACATTAATCTCTCTGCCTCAGTTTGGGAGCACTTCATAAAAAGCTCAAATCCTTTGCTTTTCTGGAATCTGCTACAGCACTCAGATTGATTCATTCAATTGTGATTTAGTTAGTCTCATGGTGTGAATATATATATATATTTATGTATATGTCAGCCTGCTACTAATTCAGAGACATCCTGAATATAGCAAATTACATCGATATCATTTTAAAGTACAACTTGTATTCTTAGTTTCACAAGAATTCACACCGTATGTGTTTTGTTTCAAAAGAAATTATCAAAACAAAACATACAATACAGAATATACATATAACTTCCAAATTATAATTAAAACTTAGAATAATATTTCAGATTAAGGATCTAAATGTAAATTAACCTAGGTTAGCTCAGCCAAAGTACCCTGTAAGTATTACACCTTCACATCCCTTCACAGGCCTTGAAGTTTTAATGTGAATAGAGTTTGATGATGCATAAATAAGTTTTACATCATCATTTCTATAGTTAAATGTACATGGCACCTGTCATAAAAGCCACAACTAATGCTGTGGCCATACTGTTCCTACCAGGGCCAAGTTGGCCCAATTGGTCGGTTGTAAAGGGACTACTGGTCCAAAAGGAAGGAAGACTATTGGAAGATAACAAATAAGCTTAATGGACAGCCAATGTTGCTGCTGTCAGTAAGGATGCTTGGGCTTTGGTGGGGCAGGGGATGAGCAGACCGTAATGGACAGCCAATGTTGCTGCTGTCAGTAAGGATGCTTGGGCTTTGGTGGGGCAGGGGATGAGCAGACCTAGGATGTTTGAAAAAAGAAACAGGATAATGTGTATTTCATAAGTGCGCTGAAGAGGAAGAAGTGAAGATTGGATAACAAATAGTGAGGAAGAGAGAGAGAGACAAAGGAAGAGATAATAACCTTAATGGACAGCCAATGTTGCTGCTGTCAGTCAGGATGCTTGGGCTTTGGTGGGGCAGGGGATGAGAAGACCTAGGATGTTTGAAAACAGATACAGGATGAAGGAAAAAGAGGAAGAGAGAGAGCACGACTACAACTGATATAGAGGGGAACTACTACAGATGTCACAGGTGACTTGTCACACTGTTCACTTCATTTCTCATTATTCCTTCATACCCCCTCAATTTACATTTTGCTGATAAAGTCATTGGATTTTCCTAGAAGCCGGGTGGTGTGTTTAGCCGTCTTGCTGCCGGTAAGATTTTTGGTTAAAAGGTTGGTGAGGAGATTTGTTGATGGTATGTATTTGAGGTCAATGGTCTTGGTTTCTATATGATCCCTGATGAAATTATATTGGAAATTCATGTGTTGAGTGGTGTGGTGGTCAATCGGGTTCTTGGCTATTTGCATTGAACTTTGATTGTCGGTGTAGAGAGTGGGGAGGGTTGTATTCTTGTGATTTCCTCCAGGACGTTGGCTGCCCACAGTAGGTCTTGATTGCATTTGGTTAAGGCTATGTACTCCCCTTCCGCTGATGATAGGGAGACAACATTTTTCTTGTGACTGCGCCAGCCTATGGTACCGTGATAGTACATTACCGACCCCAAGTATGAGTTCCAGGACTTTGACCCATTCCAATCAGCATTGGAGTACCCAACAAGTTCGTGGGTTTGATGGTTTAAGTCGTTCTGACCTAGAATTAGAGCTTTTGAACTGGAGTGACATAGATAGCGCAGGGCATGACGGGCTGCTTGGTAATGTGATAGTTTGGGGTTTTCAAGGAACTGGTATAAGAAGCTGACGGTGAATGAAAGATAGGGTTGAGTACATTGGACTACATATTGCAACAGTCCTACTACTCTCCTGTAGTTGAAGGGGGGGTTTTCCTGAGTCTCGGAAGGGGTAAATTTTAGAGTGGAGTAGTTGTATGGAAGTGGTATAGCCGTGTCCCAATTGTTGTAGACCTTGAATTTGGATAGGATTGATTTGATGTACTTATATTCAATGAGCTTGATTGTGCCTTTCCCTTGGATGAGTCGGATTCCCAGGGCATATTTGGCAAGGCCTAGGTCCTCCATGTCAAAGAAAGTGCAGATTTTGGATTTGAATTCAGACGTCCAGGTTCCACCGAATAAGAGATCATCTACATGGGCGTATAGGAACATGGGGTTTGAGCCGTTGGACAAGAAATAGAGACACTGATCGGAATGGCACAGAGTGAGACCAATTTCCTTTAGGGCTGCAGTAAGTGTGTGGTGCCAACACCTTGGACTTTGCTTTAGACCGTAAAAGGATTTGTTAAATCTTAGGACGGTACCTTCTTTTCCGTCTAGGCCCCAGGTTACTTTGATGTGTAGGACCTCGTCCGGTTTTCCGTTCAAGACAGCACATTTGAATTGGTTTAGAGCACAGAGAGTGAGAAAAATATGGAGGGAGGTGGGTCATCTGGTCAGAGAGAAGACGTCAGAATAGTCCTGTCCTTCTCTTTGGAGACATCCCCGGACGCATAGCCGCGCCTTGAATTTGGTTAGATTCCCATCCTGGGTGGTCTTCCTGCAAAATACCCAGGTGGTTGAAAGCTGATGCATGTCCTTGGTTTGTGCAACTGGAGTCCAAACTTCATGTTTGTCCATGTTTCCGAGTTCTGATTTGATGGCTTGGGTCCAGTCCTCTCCATGGGCAGTCTGGATTCTTCCTTCAAGATAAGAACAGAACAGTAAGTCCTTTGTTTTCAGGAGTTGTGGTCTTTCTAGCCATCTTTACTGGGATCAAAACAACCCCTGCTTGCAGGCCCCAGTTGTAACAGGTCATTAATGTCTCTGCTTTTGCACAAAAACCTGTGGAGGGAACTAAACCAGCCCTGCTTGCAGGCCCCTCCTTAACATATATATCAATATACCTTTTATATCTCTTAAAACACCATATGACCACCCTTATTTCAGCCTTTCACCCTGTGTAGCTAGAAGGATCTTAGTCCTTGGCATCACAGAGCGTGACAAGGAGCCACTGTCACCTCTTTTTTCAACATACAATTTACACCACTTTATTTTCATCTTATGGATTGTCACAAACACTGGCAGGTCCAACCCCTTCCTAAATTATTTAGTGGCAAGGTGAATTGTTTGAAGAAGAAATTGCATAAGTAATAAAAAGAGATTCAAAAACCCCTCTTGTCCTTCCCTGCCTCTTTCAGACCTATTATCACCGGTTTCTAAAGGTTCCAAGATTGCTGACTAAGTCATCATGTATAAAAAATATTGAATATATTAGCAATTATCAAAAACGAAGATGAAACAACTGATCAATCTTACAACTGGATCCCTAGAGTAATTTGAATCCACAGATACATTATCTGAGTCATCTTTCTCAACATTTTTGTCCAATTTTTTATTGTCCAAATTGATGTCCTTGGGATCAGAAGAGTCAGAGCTCTCATCACTGTTTTGAGCATCAAATTTTTACGATGGGGTCACAAACCTTTTCTTCTTCATCAAATGATGCATAGCATGGAAATGTGGAAACATTTTGTCAAGCTTCTTGTCAATGGTCATAATTCCTGCCAATTGGTCTTCATTGGTGAGTCCAAAGCTAGTGGAGAGGGATTGGGTATGTGTTTTCTTGTAATTGTCGTTGTAGATGTTAAAAAATCTTTCATCTGCCTCAAATCCGTTAATCTTTGCTTTTGCTGGCCTTCCAACCACCGGTTCCTTACCCGTTCCAAAGCACAAATCATAATTCTTTTGGATTTTGAGCCAGTCAATGATTATGAGGAAGTTGTCCTTCTTTAGGTCAGTGGTAGTTTTCTCGGTTGTATCATTGTCAGGGACATGTTGTCCTTGCTTCTTGATGGGTTTCTTCCTGCTTTCTGACTTCTTTGGTATTACTTTTCCTTTGCCAGTGATGAATTTATTTGTTTTTTTGATAGGCATTGTTCTGGGATCAGGGAATGATGAGTTAAAGTTTTTTTCAAGAGCAAGTTTATAATCAACAAACCTTACCAAATTTTGAGGGAACCTGAAGGAAAAATCTAGTGTTGTGATTGGGTGGAATTGTATTGGGGACAATTGATTTTTTGTTGGGGTTGAATTGTGGAGGATTATTGATTGTATCAGGGTTGTATATTTGGCAAGTTTGAATCCTGAGTTGTAATTGATTGGATTGTGGAGGATCATGGTTTTTGTAATTATGTTGGGGTTTTTGTTGTTGATACTCGACACATCTAGTGCAAATAATTGCATTATTTGCAATTTTTATTGACTGGTTTCATAATTGTGGATTTGGTGAAACCCATTGATTAGATAATTGTGGATTTGGGCATATTTGATACCCCCTAATGAATATTATCTGGTGATACATGGTTCAGGCGAATATATTCTGTAGGTGGCCTAGTAAAAATCCAGCAATTGAGTACTAAATTTTCAGCTTACAGGTACAAGGGGATCATTAGCCAATATCTTGGCCAAGGTGTTTTGAATGAAAAGTCCCTTAATTTGCTGTCCCATTCACCTATTCTGCAACAACCACTTATAGATTCAAGACAAATCGTGTTTAGACCCAGGATATTCAGGAGGAGTTTGACTATAACTCAAGTGGAGGTATACTTGATCTCCAATTATATTTGGAATTCTCTGTGATACCAAGGACTAAGATCCTTCTGGCTAACCAGGTTTCAAAGTAAAAAATAAGGGTTATAGAGGTTTGTTTTATATATATATAAAATATATTAATATATTTTTGGAGGGGCCTGCAAGCGGGGGTGGTTCAGTTCCCTCCACAGGTTTTTGTGCAACAGCAGAGGAAATTGGTGACATGTTACAACTGGGGCAAGAAAGCAGGGGTTTGTTTTATCCAAGTAGTGATGGCTAAAAGGGCCAAAACTCCTGAAAGAAAAGGATTTACTATCTGTTTGTTTCTTGAAGGAAGGAGACCTTCTGTTGAGACAAAAAGGCAAGAAAATGACTTAAGTTCACAGACTGAAAGTCTTGTGACACTTCAGGAGTGAGAAAGAAAATATATGGTTCTGATTCACTTGAGAAGAAACATCTAGACTAATCCTATGAGGAACTAAATACAGGATTGAGTCTGGTGATTTGGTTGAAGCATCACTAGCTATAAGCATATATCCCAACACCTTCTAGGGATTTTATGGAAAGAATGAGGCAGTTGGGTTGATGTGCTGAAGACTGGGCAGTTGGAACAAAAGAGGGCAGGATGATCAAGTCTATAAACACCAACTTACAGGGCAGGACACTGGTTGCTATGACTGGTGGAATGCTATGTATGTAGTATGTATCAAGATGATGATTCTTATTCTTAAAAGGAGAATGAAGAGCCTCTTGAATATCTTCTTTGGAGCGTTGGTGGTGAATCAGGAAGGCTAGCAATGGCTTTTCCTGTGAGAATACAGCTAAAAGGGCCTTACCCCATGCACAGGCAAATAAACAAAAAATAGCTGCAAGGATTGGTAAGAAGGACATTCCACAGTCCCAGACATAAAATCATTAGGCTGATGGATAAAAATATTATGTTCCAGACATAGGCAGATCAAAAAATTTACTTCTGTGACTTGCAAAACCCCAGCCAACTAAAATGGTCCCAGCCTTCTAGGAAAAATAGCTCTTGACTCCTTAATTGGTAAGTCTTCTGTTTTCTGTAGAAAAACCAGAATGAGTAGAAAAATAAAGAAACCAATGTTAATATTAACATTATGTAGAAAAACTTCATCACAACACACCAGAAATGTATAAATCAGAACAAACAGAATTATTGCTGTAAGTCATTATCCTTAGAGATGAATGATCAGCCTCTAGAAAATTAATAAGACAAACAGTTTCATGAACTGGAATGACTTATTGATCACTCTTTCTCTTTTATTTCTTTTCCCAAGTCATTGGCTCAATCCAATCATATCACTTTTCAACTACACTCAATTCCTTTCTCATTTCATCTCAACTATCCCTTCTTCTATTCTCTCTCTTATCTCCTAAGAGAACTATCAGTTGAGTTGCTCTTAGGTAAATTTCTTTCTAAACTTTATTGTATTTAATTAAAAAGGAAACATTTTGATTGAGAAATCAAATCTCTTAGCTATTTGGATTCTTTTAGTTCCTTTTCATGATTCTTATTAGTAACTGCACTGCCAGCATAATTGCCTAGGATGAAGTCATCCCAGTTAAACTGGGATGCACTCAACCAATTTACACTTGGTTGAAATCAACTGATGAGGTATAAATCCAAGGGACCTCCCTTGGTTTTATATTTCAGTGGTTGAAGTCAACCTACTTGAAATTGGTTGTTTGCATCCTAGTTTATCTGGGATGAACTCAACCTAGGCAATTATGCTGGCAGTGCTGCTAAGGATGAACCATAACAGATTGGCAATGATTTCAATGATTGACACGTGAATATGTCAACAGTTACTGTCATGTAATAGGTTTCAAATGAGCGCTTTACAGTTTACATTTGAAGCTGTAACCATGTGAAAAAAATAAATGTTCATCTGTGGAAATTTGTCATCCCAATTTGACCACAAATGTCAAATATGTATTCAAAGATGTTTTATCTATATTTCTTTCAAGTTTTTATATAATATTATTTATGTATGATGTTTTTCCTGTTTGTAATACATGGTATACACTTTACTATGCACATTTTAATCTCATAATTACTCTAGTCAATTTTGCTAAGTGGATTTACTATGAGAAGGAGTAATGTTGAGGGGGTACTTCAGCTGAGGTACCCTAGGTTATTTTATTGACAGAAATGCACAAGAAAAAACCTGTGATAGTTTGATGATGTGAGTCACATGAGTGAAGAAAGGTGACAATGAGATAACAAACCAACCTGTGATGGTTTGATGATGTGAGTCACACGAGTGAAGCAAGGTGAAAATGAGATAACAAACCAACCTAAAAGGATAATGGTTTTTGAGATGAGTCAAATGGAAATTTATAGAGATAATATTTTGACTGAATTTCTTGATACCTAACTGTGATGGTTTGATGATTTGAGTCACACAAGTGAAGCAAGGTGAAGATGAGATAACAACCCAACCTAAGAGAAAAAGAAATGAAAATGATGAGAACCTATACAAAGAATTTTGACAAGAGGAAACAGACCTAAAAGTATAATGGTTTTCAAGATGAGTCAAATGGAAATTTATAGAGATAACATTTTGACTGAAGAAACAACATTGTTGAAGATGATTGCTACTAAGTACAAGATATTATCCAGGTTTGTATTAATGAGACTAGACAATGAGAAACCAAAACCATTACCATCCTGCTTGAATATGCAACTTAAACATGCATATGTCAACATATTTTATGTGTAGAATCAGAATATGAAATGATATTCTGCTATTTATATGTTTTTATACTTTTATATTTGCTTTTTACAGCTTTGTGGTGTAAACAGTAACAATGTCTCTTTCATAAGTATTTTGTGATAATGTCTCTTTCATTTACATTGTTTTGTTTTCGTATTGATTTTTGTATCTTTGTATGTAACAATGTTTATTATGTGTTTATATTATTTTAGATTCTAGTCAGGTTGTCTCGGACATAGTAGCAATGTCAGCCCTAGAGATACTCCAGAGTATCCTAAAGACTGACTTCAATGTAAAATATTAATAAAATATTGTATTAGCAATAATATATACTATAATATTAAAGTAATCAACTTTTCATGTAAAATTAGGTGGGGTACCTCACTCAAACCACCACCAAATTCCAACTCATTCTATTACTTTACCATATCTCAAAAGGTACTTAGTAGGAGATGGAATAACCGTAAAAATATATATTATAAAGTATTGTCATAAAAGCTGAGAGACAATAAACTTATTTGCATAAATATAATAATAATACAGTTATGCTTATAAGAAAGAAATTACCTGAATGCGTGGTAATTTCCCAGTATTGTTCTATTAAATGAATTGGCCCATGATGTGATTGGTTATACATACATGTCATGAGGTCATGGGGACATAGAACATACTGTGCTCAATTCAATACAATTCCCATTACATCATTGTACATTTGAATTGTAATACATTAGAGCAGAATTTAGAATAAACATTCTAGAACATTCCTCAAGGAATCTCTAGAATATAAAAGGAGGCCATTTCTGGCCTAGGATTGGTTCCTCAGCATATTCCCCCAGTACCATTTTGTAAGTACTCTGAATATTCTCCTCCTACTATTAGAGTAGTGTATCCCCTTTATATCCAACCCAACCTTTATTACTGGAATATTCTCAAGTTACCTTAGAATTCCCCATCTCTTGGCCTTGATCTTTTCCTTAGAAAGCAGTTGCTGCAAGACTACCACCTCTGACAGTAGCCAATCAGCTTAAGTGCTTGCCAGCTGCTTAATAGCAATCCTTATTGCTATAATTTTCCCAAAAAGACAAAGAATAGCCAAATCTACACGGTTAACTATTAGTCTTCTCCAATTGAGTGATTTGTATATCAAATATTCAATTATAAGGAGTTTTAGGTTATCCTCTGTGCATAGTTTGGACACTATATAGAGAATAAATTCAATTATTTATTCAGATAACCTTTCAGCACAGTGACAGTACCTGGTTTAATTGTAAAATTAAACCAGTGTTTCATACACATAGCTGACAAGCAAGCTTACAATATTTTCTCAATGAATATTCAGTTTAACATCACCAAATATTGATCTCTTTTTTTTTATCTTAGGCTTTTTGTTATTTTTTTATCCGCTAAAAGAATCTCTTTTGTGTCTAACTTTGAGTCCTCACTAGAACTAGAAATGTTTTCAGGTATATTATGAATTCACTGCTTTTACTCATAATCATATCTTACTTATGTTTATTCTCTCTTGTATTCCATCTTTAATTGTTAAGGTACATAATACTATTAGCTTTTGGTGTTAGCTTCAATAAAGTGATTGTTCTCAAAATCTTACACAAATATGGTTAGGGAAATTTTTCCCTTTTACCCATTTGGATTTACACACAATGCATCTGCACTGACAGGTGCAATCAGGATATCTCACAGATTCAAAACCTGAATGAGGCAAGGCCAAAAAAGAAAACCTTTTTCAAAGGATTCAAATATGTTGGTGATGGAAAAGAACATCCTAGTAGGAAGTTTGATTCAGGATAAAAGTCAAGTGATGGGCTCCATGTGCATATTTTATGAACTTATGATTATGTCACTGTTGAAGGGGATCTTCATAGAAATAGAACAATAAAATGGTAAATAATAAATGTGGCATGGGGGTATGCTATTTTTATCAAGTATGAAAAGACACTGAGTTTTATTTCAAGCTTTCTTCTTTTGAAAAAATAAATGCAATTCAAAGTTTGATTTGATTTTGTTAAAAAATTTAATGGTTGGATGGCCCTGTAATAAAAACCCAAGCACACCAGTTTTTTGAATGATTTTTCAGTAAGGTTGATGGCGAGGCTATAAGACAAAAAAAGGTCTGTTGTTGTATTAGAAAAGGGGGTGGACAAAATAAAGACCAGAACCAATTTGTCAATTGAGTTAGAGGCCTCAATCTGATCTCCACCATCCCTGCCTTTAACCCCTTTGTCTGAAACTCGGTATCTTTCCAACACCCACCATCCCACCCTCTGACTTATGGTTCAATATTATCAGTGAGTTCCCTGAGACTTTTGCCCATATCTACCAATTTACAACCCAAGACAATGCTGTAGGCACCCAGTGGCAACATCAACTGGTAAAACCTACAAGGCAATCATGACATGACCGTGGGGTCCAATCAGTCTTTGCCGCTAAGCCACCCTCAATTCATGGTCAAAATCGGAGCTCGGAAAAACACGCGCCAACTTATCCGATCTCTCCACAAGTAGGCATCTGATAGCGATTCTGGTTTCCGGGCCAAATCAGTGCCATCTTAGGCCCTGTTTGGTTCAATTCACAAGCGTCCTCAGTTATAAAGTGCTGTCTCTGAATCAAAGTAATCCTGCCATGAACTAATCGAACCAAATTTAGAACTGCTTCTGCTGCTAATCATGACCGAATGTGCACCGCCCTACCTGAAGAGCTGATCACAGAGACCATCAGAGACCCATACATTGGATTTGGTTGACTGGTTGGCGACTGACCATAACCAGGCAAAGTACTTTACAATATCCAGCTTGAGTCGGGTTGGGCATTTAATTTGGGTCAGACTGGAGCAGTCTATGGTATCTGACCAGCTGTCTTGTCCCAGAAAACCGGATTCATTATGCGTCGGGCAGAAATGATATCTGTCAGGCTACAAGTTGCTCGAGTCCAGAGCGCTGCTATCAAGTTAGTCCAAGTCCTGGCTGGTTGTTGAGCAACTGACCTCTTTGACTTCATCACATCCGGGTACACACTATAAAACACAAGCCTTCAATCAACAATTCTTACATCTCCCATCCTTTCATTACTTCCTCACTTGCTTGCCTCACTCAATCCAATTCCATCGGATCCGCTGAACCCTATAATATCCCCTACGCACCAACCGATCAAGCTTCCAAATCACCTTCATTTCCGGAATCAACAATCACATACCAGCCTTCTGAAAATCACCCGCATATTTTCATCATCTCATCCAATATTTCAACGATGAAATTCACTTTTGGATTAGTTTCATTTTTGGCAACTATCCTCAGCACTCCAGCCGTTACAGCCGTCCCAACATTTGGCCTTGGACATAGACACGTAAGCTTTAACAAATCCCCCGGCGAGCTTTCCGCTGCTATTTCTTCATGCAAAGCTAATACCTGGATATCTGTTTTGAACAGGCCTTTGGTAGATATGGAGGCTATGGTGGATACGGTGGTGGATATGGTGGATACGGAGGAGGGTACGGGGGCGGTTATGGAGGTTACGGTGGAGGCTATGGAGGCTATGGTGGAGGCTATGGGTCGTACGGTGGAGGTTATGGAGGGTACGGTGGAGTAGGTTTAGGGGTACGTTTTCTAAGATACCTGTTTCAGCTGATGTGTGCTGATTGACGTTTGGCATCTCAGGTCGGCCTTGGGTTAGGTGTTGGTGTTGTCATCTAGACAACCTTGGACGTATCAGTCAGTACGTAGATGATTATAACTCATTCAGAATCCAGTCTGCCTTCCAACCCTGACCGGCTTTCCCCCTTTTTCTTGATCTCTTCAGGCCACTGCGACCAGAACAACCAGGCTTAATCAAACAGAAACTCCTTGGGCTCTAAAGTTCACAAAGAAACCTTGTGCACTCCGCCCTACCTCTGCTTCACGGCACAAGTCTCTATTCAGATCAATTGCTGTTTATAATCGGGTTTTTGTTGGGTTTATTGTTGTTCAAATTTGTAGCAAATGTTTATTGGGTGTATTATGATGATTTGGAATATGAAACAACATCAAACTTTAACATGAACCACAATTCATCAAAAGCCTGACTGAGATTGTTTACAGCTTGCATTCACCGAACGCTCATACATCAATTCATACCAGTTTGATTTTGTTACAATGACCTTCAAAACTGCGGCTGTTAGATTGTCAACAAAACTTTTTGGGGAAGCACTTTAGTGGCAGTTTCAAACAGCCCAATCAAAAATGGATTAACTTTTTAATCAGCTTAGGTCAATTCCGCTGACAAAAAATGATCTCTTGAAATTCAAACACTGAAAAACAGAAACCTTCAAAAACAGCAATGTTGACCTCTTGATGAAGGATCACCATGGAATATGTCATTTACCCCGCAAAAACATGGAAACTTGGAATGTGATCTATCAGAACTCCACAAACCAATGGCTCACTAGAAGGCTTGGTAAGCTGGATTTTGGCTACAGTTCAACCATTTTTCCAGGATGGTGTTTCTTAGCAAACTGATCCAGTCAAAAATATCTGTCTGTTGGAATAAACAGGTCATCTAGTACCATGGTAATAGAAATCCGTCAATTAAGGCATAATCAATTATTCAAAATTTGTGATTTTCTTGTAAATACATAAATAATATATTAAGAACAAGTGAAATAAAACATTCTGCTGTGTCAAGAAGTTTTGGTATTATGAATTAAGACAAATACATTCATAACTCATGAATATTCAAAAAAAATCAAAGACACAAAAATAAGGAAGGTGATAATAGGGGGTATCAAATATGACCAAATCCACCATTATCTAATCAACTGGTTTTGAAAACCCACCATTTTCAAAAACCATGGACATCAATACAAAATGGTTTGGAAATCTCAATAGTGAAATTTTGTTGAAAAGCCTAATTCACTGGTTTTAATTGTGTATTTGGTTATATCTGATACCCCCTGATTACTGTGAATACGCCCAAAAGGTGGAGGAATACCTGCTTAATTGAAAGAAATTACAAGTACCTTTATTCACAGGAATATAAAAATAATAACTGAATACATGAATCAGTTTCCAGGGTACCTGAATGAAAGAAGCCGAATGGATAGCCTTTAAGCACCCATTAGCCAAGTAATCCAAGCAATTCCTGAGGAAAAAACACTGCCAGCAAAATTGCCTAGCTTGATTTCATCCTGTAGGCAGGGGCGTGCCCCTGCCTATATACATAGAATTGGTGTGCGGCTTGCACACCGATTCCATGTATATAGGTAGGGGCACGCCCCTGCCTATATACATGCTGATGTCATGCGTAGACAGGAATGTACGCATGACATCAGCTCCAGTCGAGGAATACAGCCTCCTCGACCGGGAGGGATCCCTCTGGTCGAGGAGGCTGTATACCCTCCTCAACCGGGAGGGATTCCCTCCCGGTTGAGGATGCTGTACAACCTCCTTGACCGGAGGGATTCCCTCTGGTCGAGGAGGTTGTACAACCTCCTCGGCCTGAGGGATCCCCCCCAGTCAAGGAGGTTGTACAACCTCCTCGGCCTGAGGGATCCCCCCCAGTCGAGGAGGTTGTACAACCTCCTTGGCTGGAGGGAATCCCTCCGGCCGAGGAGGTTGTACAGCCTCCTCGACCGGGGGGATTCCCTCCCGGTCAAGGAGGTTGTACAACCTCCTCGACCGGAGGGATTCCCTCCCGGTCAAGGAGGTTGTACAACCTCCTCGACCGGAGGGATTCCCTCCAGCCAAGGAGGTTGTACAACCTCCTTGACCAGGGGGGATCCCTCCGGCTGTCAGCCTCCCTGATGCCAAGGACAAGTCCTTCTAGCTACAGGTGGCGCAAGGATAGATGGAAAGAGTACAAAGACTTTGGGTAAGGTACAAAAGGTGCAATTCCCAAAAGATATGGGGGAATTGTGCCGTAAAAATTTAGAGAAAAAGGTGGTAATAATTATATTAAATAAATTTAATATAATTAAAACCAGAGGGGCCTGATAAATCAGGGGTGGTTTAATCCCTCTAAGGTATCTTGCACGTAAATGCAGAGGATTTAATGACCTGGAAAACTGGGGCCTGTTGGAACAGGGGTGGTTTAATCCCAGGAATGGAAATGGGGGAATATCTTCAAGAAAAAGGGTTATTACTTACTAGTAATAAACCTTGAGGGGTCTTGGGGATATTCTGGGTGAAACTGGACAGTTTGAAGCGCTTGGATGGATGGATGGTGGAGATGGGTGGTCACTGTGAAGTTGTTGGGGAAGACAGGGCTAAAGAATAACTACTAAGAAGCTTACCAGACTGTGTTATAAAGATGTATGTATCTAATAAGAAGTGGGTAAGGTTGTTAGTGGGTATTGGGAAGCATGAGGAGCCTTCTTTGGGCAGTTGAAGAGCTCCTTAAATAGTATTGAGTTCCCCCTGGGGACCCTGTAGGTATTATTGGCCAACTTGTGGGATCTTTGGACCACATTTTGGCCATTTTTGCTTTCTTGGTGACGCTTCAGCAGCCCCTGCTTTGAATACACGTAACCAATTGATTTTATTAATGTATTCATTTATTATTTATTCATTTATATTGAGGTACAGTCTGTAGTACATTAGTACTATTAATACTAGTGGATTATTAGTATTTTTATAATAAGCCACTGTATTGATTGTACTGTTTGTGTACTCAATATATTTTATTTAAATGTACAAATAAATAATACTATTCAATATAATTAATTACTTAGTCCCCAGTAATCTTTATTACATATGTAACATATGTAATGAGGTTACTGGGGCGTGGTTTTGTTGAATTGGGTGTACCTGAGTGACTGTGGATTCCGCGTGCCAAGCTGGGAGCCTGTAAGGGGCTTGATGCTTGCGTGGGGGCTTATATCCCAACTTTGGCGCGGGCTTTCAGTCACGCGGGTTGAACTTCAGGTTCTGCGGACTGCGGTACGCAGGGTTTGAGTAAAACACGGTGTATTTACACTATCTCCCCTAATTTACACAACACCTCATTTACGTGACTGGAAATGGGGTTTAAGCATATGTATATATATATATAAGCATTTAATTACGGCAAGTACTTTTTATTAAAAAGGTACTTGCTACTTTTTCTTTGCTAATTTACATGGTGAAGGAGTGAGAATTAGGGGTACCTGTGAGTGAGGTACCCTAGGTTAATTTTAGTGTAGATTCAGAATATCAAATAATATTTGAACTATTATTTGATATTATATATTTTTATAATCATTTTTGTAGGAAACTTGTGACAGGTTGCTCTGTCATAGTAGCAAGCTGACACCGGCCAAGGAGGTTGTACAACCTCCTCGACTGGAGGGAATCCCCCCGGTCAAGGAGTCTGTACAACCTCCTCAGCCGGAGGGATTCCCTCCCGGTCAAGGAGGTTGTACAACCTCCTTGACCAGAGGGATTCCCTCCAGTCGAGGAGGTTGTACAACCTCCTCAACCGGGGGGATCCCTCCGGCCAAGGAGGTTGTACAACCTCCTCGACTGGAGGGAATCCCTCCGGCAAAGGAGGTTGTACAACCTCCTCGACTGGAGGGAATCCCTCCGGTCAAGGAGGTTGTACAGCCTCCTCGACCGGGAGGGAATCCCTCCCGGTCAAGGAGGGTATACAGCCTCCTCGACCAGAGGGATCCCTTCCGGTCGAGGAGGGTATACAGTCTCCTCAACCGGAGGGATCCCTCCCGGTCGAGGAGGCTGTATAACCTCCTCGACCGGGAGGGATCCCTCCCGGTAGAGGGGCTTGCAGTCCTCCCCGGCAGGCGTGCAGCCCGCACGCCAATAAACAAAAGGCGTGCGGGCTGCACACCTGTTTTTTTAAGGGCATGTGTGGGCGTGGGCGTGCATTTATCAATTCCCATTCCCTTCAGTCAAAGAGGCTGTATATCTGTTTTGACCAGATGGGGTTTCTCCAGTTGAAGACACTGCATAGCTACTTTAATCAGAGGGATTCCCTTGTTCAAATAGGCTATACAGCCACTCTCTTTGAACCAAGGAAAATACTGTTTTTGAAGAGTCTAAATTACCTCTTTTGTTGGAGGAATACCACCTGGTTGAAGAGGCTAAATATCCTCTCTTCCCAGAGAAAGCCCCTGCAGTTGAAGCGGCTATACAGCCATTGACTGAAGGCTTTCCCTCCAGTTTAAGAGGCTGTGTATGCTTTTTGACCAGAGGGATTGCCTCCAGTTGAAGAGACTATATATATTTTTACCAAAGGGATTCTGTCAACCTCTGTTATGCCAAGAGCTGAATTTTCCTAGCAAGACAGGGTGCAAGGTAGAATTAGGTGCAGGTTTTTTGGTGAAATGTAAGTAACAAAAGTGGAAATATATATAAAATATAGAGTTTTTAGGCCTGAGTTACAGGGTTATTTACTGTGCCCTCTAAAAAAATCAGAAGTTCAGTTAAAAGGGGGTATTTTGGGTACCTGATTGTCCGGTCCTTAAAAAGTGAGTACACCCAGAAAATAACTACCAAATGAAGGGACGAAATCTACCTACTGCTTCTATTTACAAGCTAAGGGGTGTTCAGGGGGTGTGAACTGGTATGGAATCACTCAAAGAGCTGAGTATAGGTTTGTGAGAGAGTTCTGGGGAACAGTTGCTTGGTTTTTTAGTTGATAATCAAGATAAAACTAGCAGAAAATGGTCCAAACAGCTGTCATGCAGCCAACCCAGTTGAAACAGGGGGGTGTAGTTGATCAAAGCACATGAGAACAAGGATATAAGTCTTGAGGATGACATCAAAGATTTTGTGGAGATAATTTTGAGTCAAAGGAGTTCAAGGATGACTTGAAAGGTGAAGATATGTGTACTCCATGATGACTTAGTAATCAGCCAGGTTGATGGCTAGCTGAATTATTAGTAGGAAAAATAAAACAATGTTCTATTAATTGAATGAAGAAAAGAGAAATAGATGGGAAAAGTACAAGAGAATTTATAGTTGAGAAAGCTACTGCTATTGGAATTTCAAAGAATAATGAGAGAGTGTACACTTTGTTTTAGAGTTCAAAAGTTGGTCAAAGATGATCAGTAAGATGAAAAAACACATGATTATTGAAGATGAGCTGTAGAATTATATGCACATAAGTATTGGGGATGGGTTGTAAGATGAAATGTCTTTGATTCAAACAATGTGACTTGCCAGGTGGAAGGGTCAAGTTCAAGGTTATTGGGAGAGGGCAAGTGCCAAGCTTAAATTTATGGTGCATTCAAGCTGATATGGAAAAGGATTATTTAATAGCATCAAATATTAATTGAGTCACCAAAATTAGATTCTATAAATCTGAGAGCTGGTTAAGGTAATTTTCAAAGATCAAGTTTGAATTTTGGCCTTGATTAAGTGTCACACAAATAGTAATTGAAATTTCTGTAGCTGGAATGCATTCAAATTTTGACTTGAAATTAAATGGTTTTGCTGTGTTTGGCTGAGTCCATAGAGTGTCAGCATGAGTAATAAGACTGGTTGTTGAAGGTGGTGCAAGCTAGTAAATTAAAAAAGATGATGGAAATATAATTTTTTAAGAAGAATGAGCTTTTCATAAATCCATTATGAGCCTCTGGAGGAAAACCCAAAGCTCTTATTTTCACCTTCAAAGTTCCTACTAATCCCTGGTTATGTGTACAACCAACTTGGTTACTGTAGTGCATTGCTACATGTGTTAAATGGCCCAGGGTGGTTTTTACATCTTAATCAGGTGATTGATTTTGAATATTCTTCCCTTTATGGTCTATTGAGACCCTTATGACTAACTGGCTGGGCTGGTTTTGGCCTTAGTAGGAAAAAAGGGTAGTTCCACAGTGTTGGTTATGGCCACAATAAAGATGCTATGTAAATTTAACTATGGTCCTTGATTATTTAAAGGTGATTTATAAATCATACCCTAAAACTATGAAACTTGTTTATATATTCTACTAATATGATTTTACTGTCAAATAATAATCCTGATGCTAGGGTAGTTGTGTTGAGTGACTCCATATTCATATCAATTTATGCAATATTTCTTGATAAGTTAAGATTGGATCCTGTAAACTCCTGGTCTCAGTTAGCAGACTTTTCAATATTGGCAATCAACCAACATTATTGCTCCAGTTTAGTTCTCTAAATCCGCGGGCACCCTAAGGGCCAGTACTTCTCCCAACTATCACTCTCATGAAGGAGAATCTGAAGATTCAGGAGGAGCTAGGTGATTCTCAAGTGGAGTTACTTGAAGATTTCTGTTTATCTATTTCTTTTGATTATCTGTTCTCTCAAAAAACCTCTAAAAAAAGATCAACAACTGTTTCATTTCAGGGAATTAATAAAAAAACCCGGGTTTTCCGCATTTACACCCGGTTTTACGCAGTGGCAACATCCAAATTGCTGCGCAGTACACCCGGTTTTCCGCATTTACACCCGGTTTTTGTGGGTGGATTTTAATCGTTGTTCAAGACTATAAATTTCTTTACTACACTATCAGGGGTTGAGAATTTGATGATAGTTTGTATTTTTTCAAAAAAACCATGTCTTCTATTTTTTTTGCCCAATCCACCCAGGTTTTTCATAAAAACTCCCCACACCTTAATTTGCAGGATTTCTCAACATTTTAGTCTTTTTTAAAACACTTTAAGGGGTATAGAATTTAATGTGACTAACAGTTTTGTTAAAAAACCACTGGTTGGATTTTTATGATTTTTGGACTCAATTTATTTCCAAACACCTTCACCTCTGTCTTTCAAGATATTCAGGGAGTTTTTAAATGGATTCATGCACTTTAGAGGGTGAAGCATTTATTGGAAAAAATTACTGATTATAAAATTAACTTGTTCTCAGATTTCATGACAAAGAAATGGAAATATAATGATACACAGAGGTATGGTACATTGTATGATGCTTTGGAGTTTTACATGTAAGATATTTATTAGACATTAGATATGGGGTCAGGAATGCAAGAGTGCACTTGTATCAAGTCCTGTTTCTTATGGAAAGTAACACTAAGTGTGGGTTTACACGTGGAAAGAGTATGTTTTGCATTTACTAGTGATTGGTGTACCCTATAAGTTAATTCAGGCGTAGATTCACCATTTTTAATAATTTTCTAGTTTTTATCAGTAGTGTTTGTAACAATTTCTCTCTCTTATACTTATTATTTTTCTGTACTAATGTCTCTTTTTTGTTTATTACATTTATTATTTATTCATGAATGATTAATTTGCAATTATGTCTCTTGCTTTTTATTTTATTTATTTATTTTATTCATTTCATTTATTCTATTTATTTTATCTATTTTATCTTGTGTATTTTATTTTGTTTATTTTACTTGTTTTACTTATTTATTTTATTCTTTTTAAATGAAATGTTGAATGAGGATGATTGGGGAGGTTGCCCGCGTCAAATGCCACCCTCCATAACTTTATTTTATTTTGTTTATTTTATTTGTTTTACTTATTTATTTCATTTTTTTTAAATAAAATATTGAATGAGGATGATTGGGGAGGTCACACACATCAAATGCCGCCCTCCATATGCTATTTGCATGAAAATTAAAAGTTAAAAAAAATCAGGTGCCCGCGCGGAAAACTGGGTGCACTGTGCAGAAACCCCGGTGTAAACGCAGAAACACTGGGTTTTTTTATCAATTCCCTTCATTTTATTAACCATTAATTTTTTCCAGGATTCTTTTGTATCCACTGTCCCATTCTCCATTTCAATCTCCATATATTTTCTTGTTGAGTCACAGCTTGGATTAGTACATAAGAAGTCAAATATAATAAGCTCATTCTTTCATATACATTCTTTCTCTCTTTTTATCATCTAACACCTTTTCTACTTTATTTGTTATGTTAAGATTTTTTACCACAATTAGATTTTAAATCTACTTCAATAAAGTTCTTTAAACTCAAATTTCTACACTTGGTGTATTTAAGTATAGTTTGGGATTTATTGTGGATAAACCACATAACCTTCACAGTGAGTGAAGGAGTAATAATTATGGGTTACCTTTTCATTCACCCTATTTTATTTTGAATATAGATTCAGAATCCAATTTAATATTCTAATCTTTCTACAATTTTTAGAAGTTATATGTAGATTCTGCAGGAAATGTCTATTGTTATATGATGTTGATTTCTTTTGAAAGAAATAAATTTAGTGCCTTGATAAATGCACCCACGCCAACGCCAAAAGGCATTTTTTTTGCACCTGCCAGCCCTGTTTGGCAGGGTTGGTTGGCACACCATTTGGTGTTGGCATGTTTCAAGGCACCCCAACAGCCTTTGTGTGCTTGATGGCAGCCACCCACACACCAATATGTATGCAGGTGGGCCTGCATATCCCATAGGTCATGTGTATAGCCTATAGTATCCCATAGGCTATATCCATTGGTGTGCCTGCTGGCACGCCAATGGATACACATAGATAAAGTATGTGTATCCATTGGCGTGCCGGTGGGCACACCAATGGATTACGTCAGAGATGTCCAACTTGGAGATTTCTGATGGCTGGGAGGTTTTCCTCCCAGCCAACAAGGTTGTATAACCTTGTTGGCTAGGAGCAAATCCTCCTGGCCGACAAGGTTGTATAACCTCATCCTCCAGGAGGATTTCTTCCTGACCAATGAGGTTATACAACCTTGTCAACCAGGCAGATTTCCTCCCGGCCAACAAGGTTGTATGAACGTTTTGGCCAGAAGGATTTGCTCTTTGGCCAGGAGGAAATTCTCCTGGCCAATGAGGTTATACAACCTTTTTGGCCGGGAGGATTTCCTCCTGGCCAACAAGGCTAAATAACCTCATTGGCCAGGAGGAAATCCTCCCAGTATTGAACCTAGTAGTTTTTATTGCTGAACAGAAATACCAGAACTAGATAGAAACAATAATTAATAGAAGAAAACAGTGATTATTTTTAGTGAGAAAGAACCAACCCAAGGATGAAACATTAAATATGAAGCAACAACTGAAGGACTAATATCAAGACTAAGAATAGGATAATGAACTGAAGAAATTGAGATTAGTTAGTATCAAGGAGAGAAAAGTAGAATACAAAGAATGATAAAAAACCCTGTAGAGTGGTACAAGATGTATAAGATAGAGTGTGAGTGTTAAAAGGAAAAAATCTACGCTAAGGGACTAAGAAGGTGCTAGATATCAGTATTGGTAGGAAAGTTATTGATAGGTAATGCTTTTTGAGCATTTCTCACCAAGTTTCAAAGCTACAAAGGCTGTCCAAGTTAAAGCTTGGCAGTGTATTGTCTGAGATGTTTGAGCAAGTAAGAGATGTGTTGATTGAGAGTTGAGTGAGTATGTTGAGCGGATTGAGATCAGTTGTGATCTTGTTTGAGTGAGAATGAGTTGATGAGGAAAGAAATCTGTGTCAAGAGCGGTAGTTATAGTAGGTGGAATTAGGTTTAAAATGATTATGATTGATCATTTCACCTTAGTTTCACAGGTGGTTTGCAATGTATTGGTGCCCCATTGAGCTCAAGTTTCAACACCCGGCCAACAAGTGTCAGCCTGGGTGTGGAACTAACCGTGGTTAATGGTTGTAACTGAGTTAGGTTGATGGTGTAAAGTGGTTTGGGTAATGTTTTAAGTCCTGTAAAAAGGTACTTCCTCAATCAGCAAGTCTTGTCTGAGAGGCTTGCTCTAATTGCTCTAATTAGGCGCATCCAAATCAATACAAAGTATTAATAGGCATCCAAGGAGATACTCACTTGGGTTCGTGGTGACTACCTTATTGAAGGTAGGTTGTGGCCAATTCTTGAGGTAATAACAGTATTAAACTATAGATTATCGAGAATTGGGGGATTGTTGGAGAATGGGGAACTAAGCAAGGTAAATAACTCTAAGGTATGTACTGTGCTGTGGTGTTCTAAATATTCTCTGGGGGATAAACAACTGTTTACAGTCTGTTTATATATTGTAAGAGTTCCTCAGGGGGGAACAGTGATCGCTTCCATGACCTGGGAGGTACTGTGGAAGTTCAGGGGCAAGACAGATCCTTTTGGGAGGATCTGTCAATGTTTATGATGTGATTTCTACTAAGGCTGTGTTATGGGACACATCTTTGATCAGTAGTCCTTAGTGGGATTGGATCACATCATGACATTTGTATTAATTGATCTGTTATTAATATTAATAAGGTTATTAACTTATAATGATGTCATTTATTATTGGTACATCTTATAAGTATTAATTATTATAATATTAATAAGTTCTTTTATTAATAAGATATTAAAGTACATATCTTATACGAGAAATATTCCAATGTTAAGGAATGTGGGCGTAATCAGAGGGGAAAGAGTGACATCTGTTACTCTGGATATTTCACGTGAAAGGAGGGCAAAGGGCCTACAAGTTATGTATCTTGTATAACAGGAGTACATAGCTTAACCAGAATTATTCATGAGTTATTAATGAATATATTATTAAAGTATTTATATTAATTAATGTAATTAATGTACTTTAATAATATTAACATTAATGTAATAATAATGAAGGTATAATAATAATAATAACTATAGAATAGTAATTATTATTAAAGATAATAATAATTAATATTACATGGAGTTATTTAGAATAAATAAATAGTAATAATAATCAATAAGAATAGTAATTATTATTAGAGATAATAATAATTAATAATATTTGCAGTTACGTGGTACATGTCAGGTACTGTGATATGTACTCAGTGGCTGAGAACAAGGGTGTATAACCTCATCAGACAGGAGGAAATCCTCCTGGCCAACAAGGTTGTATAAACTCATTGACCAGGAGTATTTGCTCCTGGAAAACAAGGTTGTATAACATCACACCTGGCCAAGGAGGTTGCATAACCTCATTGGCCAGGAGGAAATCCTCCCGGCCAAGGAGGTTGCATAACCTCATTGGCCAGGAGGAAATCCTCCCGGCCAAGGAGGTTGCATAACCTCATTGGCCAGGAGGAAATCCTCCCGGCCAAGGAGGTTGCATCACCTTGTTGGCCAGGAGGAAATCCTCCTGGCTAATGAGGGTATAAAACCTTGTTGGCAAGGAGGAAATAAATTGTATACCCTCATTGGCCAGGAGGATTTCCCCCTGGCCAACAAGGTTATACAACCTTGTCTGCTGGGAGGATTTTTTTGGCTGGGAGGAAATCCTCCAGGCCAACAACACCCACTCCCACAGGGGTAGGCCCGGAAAACAATTGTCAACAAACTGTACTCTATTCCACAAATAGTGGCGTGTACAGTAAGGATTAAAAAGTCTTACACTTAAAAAAGTGTAATAAAAATAACAATAACACTGCCAGCATAATTGCCTAGGTTGAGTTCATCCCAGTTAAACTAGGATGCAAAAAAACCAATTTAAAGTAGGTTGACCTCAACCAATGAAATATAAAACCAAGGGGGGTCCCTTGGATTTATATTTCATCAGTTGATTTCAACCAAGTTTAAATTGGTTGAGTGCATCCCAGTTTAACTGGGATGACTTCATCCTAGGCAATTATGCTGGCAGTGTAAGCAAAATTACTTTGGTGCTTTGTTAAAAACACTAAGTATAAAAAAAACAGGTTACTACCCTGCTGCCAGACTTCTATTATGGGAATAATTATCCTCAGAAGGGCTAACCAGAAATTAACACAGTTCTTCCAATTATATTAAGGAGTATTAATTTAATTGGGGGAATTTGAAGAACTCTAACTATTAAAGATAGTTATAAGTATAAAAAGGCCAGTCCTCCTTACTTACAGAAGAAGGTGAGTGCCTTGGTAGATTATCATAAGTTATCTAGTAATGGTTAAAGTTGATGGGGGGAGGATGTCTTCAATTTGGTGAAGAAACCTCCTCTTTAAATAATAAATATCTTGTTTTAATCCCTCTGTAATTTATTTGACAGTGGGGATTGGGGCAATGTTACCAGGTGAATCTGATCAGCCTGTTCGTGGTAAGAAGTGAAACATGGTGTCATTTTTAATTAAAATGATGCCATATTTATTTCACATTAATTAAATTAATTTAATGTTTATTTTTCTTAATTAAACTAAATAATTATTAATCACATGTACATGTAGCTTCCACTGGGGTTAGTGCTTGGAAAAGCGCTTGCTCTGGAGGGGGGTTGATAAATGCACGCCCCCCCGGGCACGCCCACGCCGAACGCACGCCCTTAAAAAAAAAGGCGTGCTGCCCGCACGCCTTTTTTTTATTGGCGTGGGGGCTGCACGCCCATCGGCGTGCGAGACTTCAGGCGTGCGGTCGCACGCCCTGTTCAGAAAAGGGCGTGCGAACCGCACGCCCTTTTTATGTGTATAGGCAGGGGCGTGCCCCCTGCCTATACACATAAAAAGGGCGTGCGACCAACACACCCTTTCTATGTATATAGGCAGGGGGCACGCCCCTGCCTATACACATGCTGATGTCATGCGTACACAACAATGTACGCATGACATCAGCTCCGGTCGAGGAGGCTGTACAACCTCCTCGACCGGAGGGGTTGAGGAGGTCATACAACCTCCTCGACCGGAGGGGGCATCCCTCCGGTTGAGGAGGTTGTATGACCTCCTCGACCGGAGGGATCCCTCCGGCCGAGGAGGTTATACAACCTCCTCGACCGGAGGGATGCCCCCTCCGGTCGAGGAGGTTGTATGACCTCCTCGACCGGAGGGATCCCTCCGGCCGAGGAGGTCATACAACCTCCTCGACCGGAGGGGGCATCCCTCCGGTCGAAGAGGCTGTATGACCTCCTCGACCGGGGGGATCCCTCCGGTCGAGGAGGTCATACAGCCTCTTCGACCGGAGGGATGCCCCCTCCGGTCGAGGAGGTTGTATGACCTCCTCGGCCGGAGGGATCCCTCCGGTCGAGGAGGTCATACAACCTCCTCGACCGGAGGGATGCCCCCTCCGGTCGAGGAGGTTGTATAACCTCCTCGGCCGGAGGGATCCCTCCGGTCGAGGAGGTCATACAACCTCCTCAACCGGAGGGACAACCTCCTCGACCGGAGGGGGCATCCCTCCGGCCGAGGAGGTTGTATGACCTCCTCGACCGGAGGGGGCATCCCTCCGGTCGAGGAGGTTGTATGACCTCCTCGACCGGGGGGATCCCTCCGGTCGAGGAGGTCATACAACCTCCTCGACCGGAGGGATGCCCCCTCCGGTCGAGGAGGTTGTATAACCTCCTCGGCCGGAGGGATCCCTCCGGTCGAGGAGGTCATACAACCTCCTCGACCGGAGGGGGCATCCCTCCGGTCGAGGAGGTTGTATGACCTCCTCGACCGGGGGGATCCCTCCGGTCGAGGAGGTCATACAACCTCCTCGGCCGGAGGGATGCCCCCTCCGGTCGAGGAGGTTGTCCCTCCGGTCGAGGAGGTTGTATGACCTCCTCGGCCGGAGGGATCCCTCCGGTCGAGGAGGTCATACAACCTCCTCGACCGGAGGGATGCCCCCTCCGGTCGAGGAGGTTGTATGACCTCCTCGACCGGAGGGATCCCTCCGGCCGAGGAGGTTATACAACCTCCTCGACCGGAGGGGGCATCCCTCCGGTCGAGGAGGTTGTATGACCTCCTCGACCGGAGGGATCCCTCCGGCCGAGGGGCTTGCAGTCCTCCCCGGCAGGGCGTGCGGCTGCACGCCCTCCTTGGGGGTGTCGCACGCCTGTAGATGGGCGTGCGAACTGCACGCCCATCTACAGGCGTGCCCACGCCCAAGGATGGGCGTGCAGGACGCACGCCGATAAAAAAAAGGCGTGCGGGTTGCACGCCTTTTTTTTTAAGGGCGTGCGTGGGCGTGGGCGTGCCCGGGGGGGCGTGCATTTATCAACCCCCGCTCTGGAGAGTGAAACATGTGGGAATTAATTTATAAGTCATTATTGCATAATTAATATACTTTACATAAAGATTTACCTTTATTTATGTGTAATTTTATACTATAAATTACTATGTGTTAATCTTGGATCTTCCAGGATTTTCAAGAAGAAAAACATGCCAATAAATGGTTCTTTATCCATTTATTGCATGTTTGAAAATTAATTTTCCAAAGATTTTCATAAATTAAATTATAACTTAATTTTGGTAAAAAATAGATATAATTTAAACAAATGATTTTATTGAATGTGGTCATGAGTGTGGCTTGGACTCAGGTCCTTATGTTTGTAACAGTTATTACTAAGCCAGTATTTAACTGTTAGACTATTGTACAATTTGATAAAAATGTTAAGTCTAATTTTCCCTTCTGTTAAGACTGTCAATGTAATAAAAGATAATAATAATAAAATAAAGAATAATTATAATTATTCAAGCTTGCAGTTTCAAGTATTACATGTTACATACTACATGTAATATCTTGGTGGCTGACAACAATGCCCATTCCCACGGGAGTGGGTGTGCCGCACTGTTGGCTTGTGTGGCTGGCTTGCCAAGGATTGGCCATGGGCGGGCCAAACCTTTGTCAGCCTATGTGATGCCAAGGAAGAACCCTTCTAGCTAAACATCGTAAAAGATATAAATTTATAGAGTAGAATGCTCTGGTAGGTAAAGATAAGGCCTAATTCCCAAGATAATAATGGGAATTGTGATGCAAAAATAAGAGAAAAAGATGTTAATTATATTAAAATAAATTTAATATAATTAAATCCAGAGGGGACTAATTAATCAGGGGTGGTTTTAATCCCTCTAAGGTATCTTACAAGTAAATTCAGAGGATTTAATTACCTGGAAAACTGGGGCCTGTTTGAACAGGGGTGGTTTAAATCCCAGTGGAAAATAATGGGGAATATTCTCAAGAAAGAAGGGCTATTACTTACTAGTGTCAGATTTCAGTAAACTCAGCCACCCACGCTCAGTGCGCTCTCCGCTCCGTCGCCGTGCTCTCAGTCTATCCCACATAAAAGGTCAAGTCTCAGCCAACCGGATCAGTTCCTCATCCCGCACGGAACCATCACCTCCGACACACTAGCGAGCAAGATCACCTCAATCATCAAATATTGTCGACTTGCCGCTGTCACGGGATCAATAACATCAAGAATTAAGAGTAGTGGTAACTTATTCACTCTCTCACTCGTGGTCTTCCTTTTCCTCAACGTGTCACTAACACCTTTGTTTTTCAGTCTCTTTCCTTGTCTGTTTTGTTTGTTTCTGTTCCTTTGTTCCCTTCCATTCCTCCCTCTCGTGCTCTTGTCCATCTTGGTCCTCTAGGTACATTTCATCTATCTCTTCTTTCAAGCTGTCTGTTCTCTCTCTCTTATTCTGATGAAATAAAACTCTCTAGTTTTCGCCTCATATTCTTTTAGATTTACAGTCTCGCAGCGACGAAAACACCTAGAGGATCACGATGGCCGACAACGACAACTCGCAGTCTAAGACCAACATCCCTCTTCTCACTGAGGCCAACTTCTTGCAATGGTTGATTCGAATGACAGCCTACCTGCGACATAAAGCTCTCTACAAATATGTCTCGGAACCGCCCGTTCTCGACCTAGTGGGTGCGGCTGCTGCAGCAGTGACTTCGAAACAAAACGAAGTGGTTCACATCCTTATGAGCCATGTCAGCGAAACCGTCTTCGAAACCGTGGTCACTCCAGACATAGCAGAATCGCCCTTTAACATCTGGTCGAGCATTACATCTCGATTTGCATCAGCCTCGGTGAACAACAAAGGAAGGGTTTGGCTTCGATTCATGCGATACGAGTACCGGGGAACTCTCTCAGACTTCATAGTCGACATGCGGAAGATGCTGAACGAAATTAGGATACTCAACCTGGGCGTACCGGACAACATTCTCAGCTTCTCTATCTTGGCCAAGCTGTCCGAAGACCTCTACAACATCGTTGACAACATCATAATGAATGAAGTCATCTGTGAGAATCCCACCGCGGTACTCGCCAAATTGCAAGAGATGGTTCATCTCGATGCCTCTCGAAAGATGAAGACCGGGACTAAAACGACTTCAAAGACATCTGAAGAAGGGGATGCCTCAGCATTAGTGCTCGAATCGTCAAAGGGTGGAAAGAACAAAGGCCGTCGTATCACAAAGATCAAATGCGACCCGGGCAAACATAACCCGGCTGCGACCACCCACGATGCAGCGCACTGCTTCCAACTTCACCCAGAACTTCGTCCACCATCTTGGAACACTCCGGCCTCTTCCTCTGTCATCACACCTGCCACTCAACTGGTTGAAGTTGACGACGGTCACGAATCTGAAGCGTCACTTCTTATGGTGGAGGCACCAGCTAGACCAATTGTCTTGGACACCGGGGCAACACACCATATGGTTAACGATCCCGAAATCTTCATACCTTCGGCTAAGACAAACATTCGGATATCGACGGGAGGTCACAAAAATTTTCTCCACGCAAACGCTATCGGATCTGCCAAGCTGGTGAATCAAGACGGTCATATCCTGGTCCTCGACAACGTCCTACTCGTTCCTGGATTGAATCGATGCCTCTTATCGGTTCCTCGTTTGTTCAAGAAAAATATTTCAATGCATCGGGCAAGTGGGGATAGTGTAGACATTGTAATAGACGATATTTTTACTCTCGAGGGATCTGTTAAAAACAACCTCTTAGAACTTCCTTCTTCTCATTTCCATGCAATTCATTCAGTTTCATCCTGTTATAACTCAAGTCCAGTCCTCCCCGACTGGCATGTACGTCTTGGACACCCAAATCCACGGTATCAGAAAATACTGATCCCCAACTCCACCACAGACGAGTGCGAGGTCTGCAAGATATGTAAGCTGAAAGCGCTGCCTTTCAACAGCAAGTTCAAACCGGTGAACAAGGTCCTGGAAGCGGTACACATGGATCTTGTTGGTCCTTTCTCCACCCAATCTACGAATGGACACAAATTTTTCCTCACATTGGTCGATCAATACAGCGGATTTAAAACCGTTAAATTCCTTCGAACGAAAGATGAGACCTTTGAAAAGTTCCTCGAGTTCAAAGCATCCGCTGAGGCTCAGACAGGTCACACGATCAAGTCGCTCATAACCGACGGCGGGGGAGAATTTATTAACGAGTCGTTTCAAGACTACTGCAAGTCAGAAGGTCTTGTCCACCATGTGTCTCCAGCCTATAACCCTCAAAACAATGGAATGGCGGAAAGGAGCAATCAAACCATTATTGTCAAGGCTCGATGCCTCCTGGTGCAGTCGCGCTTGCCCAAGTCGTTCTGGGCAGAGGCTGTTAATACTGCAACTCAGCTGTCGAATCTCACTCCATCGGCGACTCGAAGTCTCACCATTCCATACACTGTATGGACAGGAAGGACGTTAAACCTTGAAATACTCCGACCCTTTGGATGCGCAACATACTCTCTCATACCCAAAGAACAAAGAGCATTTAAACTGTTGCCCACCGCTGAAAAAGGGATCATGCTAGGGTACGAGAATGACTTCTCGACCTATCGCATCTACAAACTTGGTACTCAGAAGGTTTTTCGAATGCGAAACGTCAAGTTTGACGAACTCATATTTCCTGGACTAAAGGATCACCACCAGGAGCCGTGTGAAGACCTACTCGACTTGGAAACGAATGACTCGTCACAGCTTTCCCTGGAACCACCGAATACTGTCACTCAGCAGCACACTCATGCAAACAACCAACAAGCGGGGCGAATCAACGCTCCGGGCGCTTCCTCCATCGAAAGGTCTAATAGTCAACCAGCAGTTGAGAAAGCTCCTCGGGACATTAGCAGCGCCGTGACGCCAGATAACATTCTATCAGTTGACAGGAGGGGCAACTCTATCCTGGTGTATCTGACGGAAAACATGGAGAATGATACTCCAAAATCTTACATCCAAGCCATCAACTCTGCTGACTCCTCCTTCTGGAAGAGAGCCATTGATAAAGAAGTCGCCAACATGAATCAGCACGACGTCTGGATTGTAGTACGGAAGACAGAAGATCAGAAGAGGATTAACTGCACTTGGGTTTTCAAAGTAAAAAAGAATCAGCTCAATGTTCCTGTTGAATACAAGGCACGTCTCTGCGCGCAAGGTTTCCAGCAAGTTGAAGGAAAGGACTATTTCGACACGTATGCGCCAACGGGAAAAATGGTATCGTTACGTCTACTGATTATATTTGCGCTCAAACACAACCTCTTGTTTCATCAAATAGACATAAAAAGCGCATTCCTCAATGCGCCGCTAGAGGAGGACATTTACCTTAATCCACCTCCTGGAGTGGAAGTCCCTTCTAATCACGTACTCAAACTGAAGAAGGCCATGTATGGGCTCAAGCAAGCGCCAAAGGCGTGGCATCAAACTCTAACAGGCTGGCTCTTCCAAATTGGGTTCAAGAGGTGTGATGCAGAACCGTGTGTGTTTTGGCGAAAAGGCACATTCCTTTATCTACACGTGGACGACTTGGCCATATTTAGCAAGGATCCAGAGGTGTTCAAAGGGGAGGTTAAATCACGTTTTGAGATCAAGGACCTGGGAGAGTCAAGTCTGCTGCTGGGGATGAACGTGATTCAGGAAGAGGACTCAGTCACGCTTTCTCAACGTCACTACATCGACACACAGCTGGAACGCTTTGGAATTTCCGACCTGTTTCCGGCGTCAACTCCAATGAAACCCGGTGGACATCTAGTTCGAGCCACGAAGGCTGAACAGTTAGAATTTCTGGAATCAGGTAAAAGCTATCGATCTCTGGTAGGAGCACTAAACTACCTAAGTGTTACCACAAGACCCGACATCACTTTTGCAGTCAGCTCTCTTTCTCAGTTTCTCAACAATCCCGGCACCTTACACTGGGAGGCAGGGGTGCAAGTGTTTCGCTATCTAAAGGGTACTCGAGATGTAGGTCTCCAACTGCGGAAACCTCCTAGGGAGACAAATGAATTAATTGGCTATGCAGATGCGGACTGGGCGTCATGTCCTGATTCAAGGAGATCAGTGTCCGGAAACCTTGTATTGTTCAACGGCAATGTAATCTCCTGGAAGTCGAAGAAGCAACCGACCCTTTCTCTGTCGTCTACTGAGGCCGAATACAAGTCTTTGGGCGACATCACTAAAGAACTCATGTGGATAAAGACTCTTCTAAAGAAAATTCTCCAAATTAAGATTGCGGGACCGACTCAAATCTTTGATGACAACCAAGGGGCCATTGCCTTGGCAAACGATTTGAGTAATCACTCAAATTATAAAACCAAGCACATGGACCTCAAACATCACTTCATCCGCAGGGAAATAAAAATTAAATCAATCTCACTTCACTACGTGCCATCAAGCATGATGCTAGCGGATTTCCTCACAAAATCGGTTGGAAAGTCTTCGATCAAGCGAGCTCTAAGAGGTCTTCATCTTCTGTGCTCATCGCCTCAGCGGCAATGAGCATGCAGGAGTGTCAGATTTCAGTAAACTCAGCCACCCACGCTCAGTGCGCTCTCCGCTCCGTCGCCGTGCTCTCAGTCTATCCCACATAAAAGGTCAAGTCTCAGCCAACCGGATCAGTTCCTCATCCCGCACGGAACCATCACCTCCGACACACTAGCGAGCAAGATCACCTCAATCATCAAATATTGTCGACTTGCCGCTGTCACGGGATCAATAACATCAAGAATTAAGAGTAGTGGTAACTTATTCACTCTCTCACTCGTGGTCTTCCTTTTCCTCAACGTGTCACTAACACCTTTGTTTTTCAGTCTCTTTCCTTGTCTGTTTTGTTTGTTTCTGTTCCTTTGTTCCCTTCCATTCCTCCCTCTCGTGCTCTTGTCCATCTTGGTCCTCTAGGTACATTTCATCTATCTCTTCTTTCAAGCTGTCTGTTCTCTCTCTCTTATTCTGATGAAATAAAACTCTCTAGTTTTCGCCTCATATTCTTTTAACTAGTACTAAGCCTAGGGGGACTTGAGGATATTGTGGGTGAAAACAGGACAGTTTTGAGCGCTTTAAAAGGTGGTTGATGGAGCTGGGTGGTAACTGAATGGTTTTTGGGGAAGACAGGGCTAAAGGAATACTACTAAGGGACTTACCAGGATATTTATGGATATTGGTATCAGATAAAAGGTGGGTAAGTGTCTGGGTGGTATTGTAAAGCATGAGGAACCTTCTTTGGGCGGTTGAAGAGCTCCTTCAATAGTCTTGGGATCCCTCTGGGGACCCTGTAGGTATTAATGGCCAACCTGTGGGTACTTGAACCACATTTTGGCCTTCTTGGCAACTCTATAGCAGCTATTGCTTACATTATACGTCACCAAGTTAATTTTTATTTTATTATTTTATTACTATGTTAATTACAGTCAGTAATTCACTAGAACTGGTTTTGTATTTTAATAGTGATCTGTGGCTTATTGATATTTTATAATAAGCCACAGTATTTTGTTTTTGTTACTGTTGTTTAAGTTTTACTTTACTTATTTTATAGTATAAAAATAATATAAAATAGTTCATTCATGTATGCTAGTCCCTAGTAATCCTTATTACCTATGTAACATATGGAAAGAGGTTACTAGGGCGCTTTCTGCTGTCTTTAATATTTATTTTATTGGCTCTAGTGTCCACGTGCCACGCGAGGAGCCTGTGAGGGGTCTACAGGTTGCGCGGGGGCTTGTAATCCAACTTTGGTGTGGGCTCCTGTTCACACGTTTTGGATTCAAGCTGTGCGGGCTGCGGTACACGGGTTTGGAGTACAACTGTGAGCCTGGGTCTCTTAAGTGACAACAGGACACAAGGAAAAGGGGATTAAGTAATAAATTACTTAGTAGAAAAAAAGTAGAAATAGTATGATGATAATAAAAGATAAGATCTTGAATGATCTAGGGAGCTGCCAACTGAGGGTCAGCCTCTTCTTCCACAACTGACACTGGGTGAAGGGACCTGGTCAAAGGAAACTGAAGCCAGCCAATCTTTTTTTGGTCAAAGAAAACCGACTCAAGGATTCTTAGATGGAAACCTGGTTGATTTTCCCTGATAAAATCAACAAAAATACAAGGGAACAGGATCTTAGAATGATCAAGCAACTTATTGCTGGGCTATGCCTTATCTAGCAGGATTCAATCTTCTTGGTTCTATGCCACTGCTTGGCAATTGAGGATGTAGTAGCAAGAAGGGAAAAGGGGATGATACAACAGAACAGACAGACTGGGGAAAGAAGGATGGTTGAAAGAGTTGAAAGAGTAGCAGAAGAAGGGACTCACTAATTGATTAAATGACAGTTGAAATGGGAAGTAATCAGAGAAGTGAGGGCCTTACTTAATATTCCAAAACCTTGGTGAGGAAGCTGCTGGAGGTCAACTGGTTGAAGTCCTTTTTTTCTGAAGTGTGTGGTTGTTGTGTGGTATTCTGGAGTCTGTGTATCTTCTGGGGTGTAGAGGATACTCAGACTCAAAAATTTTCATAGTTTGATGACATAAGCAGTGCTGGCTTGTGGTCAGCTTGCATCTGAAACACGGTGTAACAATATATAGAATAAATTCACCAGTAATTCATTACTGTCAGCCACCAAGATATTACATGTAGTATGTAACATGTAATACTTGAAACTGCAAGCTTGAATAATTATAATTATTCTTTATTTTTTGTTATTATTATCTTTTATTTTAACAGTCTTTACAAACTGGAAATTAGACTCTAACATTTTATCAAATGGTATAATAGTCTAACAGTTAAGGACTGGCTTAGTAATACCTGTTCTAAGCTTACGGACCTGAGTTCATGTCACACTCATGACTACATTCAATGACTACATTCAATAAAAACATTGATATAAAATGATATCTATTTTTTACCAAAATTAAGTTATAACTTAATGAAAATCTTTGGAAAATTAATTTTCAAACATGCAGTAAATGGATTAAGAACCATTTATTGGCATGGTTTTCTTCTTGAAAATCCTGGAAGATCCAAGATTAACACATAGTAATTTATAGTATAAATTTACATAAAAGTAAATCTTTATGTAAAGTATATTAATTATGCAATAATGACTTGTAAATTAATTCCCACATGTTTTACTCTCCAGAGCAAGCGCTTTTCCAAGCTCTAACACCAAAGGAAGTTACATGTACATGTGATTAAAAATTATTTAGTTTAATTAAGAAAAATAAACATTAAATTATTTTAATTAATGTGAAATAAATATGGCATCATTTTAATTAAAAATGACACCATGTTTCACTTCTTACCACGAACAGGCTGATCAGATTCACCTGGTAACATTGCCCCAATCCCCACTGTCAAATAAATTGCAGAGGGATTAATACAAAATATTTATTATTTAAGGAGGAGGTTTCTTCACTAAATTGCAGACATCCTCCTCCCATCAACTTTAACCATTACTAGATAACTTATTATAAGCTACCAAGGCGTACACCTTCTCCTGTAAGTCAGGAGGACTGGCCTTTTTATTACTTATAACTATCTTTAGTAGTTAGAGTTCTTCAAAACCCCCCCAATTAAATTAATACTCTTAATTTAATTGGAAGAACCGTGTTAAAGTCTGGTTAGCCCTTCTGAGGATATTTATTCCCATAACAGAAGTCTGGCAGCAGTGTAATAACCTGTTTTTTTTACACTTAGTGTTTTTAACAAAACACCAAAGTAATTTTGCTTATTGTTATTTTTATTACACTTTTTTAAGTGTAAGACCTTTTATTCCTTACTGTACACGCCACTATTTGTGGAATAGAGTCCAGTTTGTTGACAATTAGTATATGGAGTAAGATATAGAGAAAATGCTCAGTTGTGACTAGGGCTATAATATGATGAGGAAACAGAATCTGAATTCAAAACAAGTGTAAGTTGAAAACTGTAAAATATATGATTAAGTTTTGGTCTAAAAATGCGTGTAAGGAAGACTTGTAGGCTAATTGTATTAGCTCTAAGGCTGACAACAACACAGAGGATTTACGCTATCTCCCCCAATTTAGAGCATCCACAGTCGTTTCACTAACTTTTTGACAACTGTCGAGCTCTTAGCGAGCTCAACAGTTAATTTATCAAGACTGTCCCCACTCGAGGCTCGATAACCCGGCTCTATTGCTGGGTTATCAAGCCGGTTCCACACTCGTGCTCCTCTGAAACTTGAGTTCGATAACTTGATTTGCAGAGGAGCACTACACGGGGTGGCAGTTTATGGGTGGGGAGTTCTCGGGGGTGTTGAATGGGGGGAGGGTTCACAATAAGGTGACCTGTGAAAGTTATTCACAAGTTACCTTATCGAGCTCAATAGAGGTCCATAAATTTATGGACCTCTATTGAGAATCCTAGAGATTCAATAGCTGTCGAGCGCTATCAAGCGCACAAGTGTGGCATTGTCTTGATAAAGTTGGCTTATTGAGCCAACTTATCGAGACAATTGTGGATTCTCTTACACAACACCTCATTTCCGTGACTGGAAATGGGGTTTAAGCATATGTGTATGTGTGTATAAGCATACAATAATGCAAGTGCCTTTTTATTAAAGGTACTTGCTAATTATAAAAATCTATTTTACATAGTTAAGGAGTTAGAATTAGGGGTACCTATGAGTGAGGTACCCTAGGTTAATTTTAGCGTAGAGTTAGAATATCAAATAATATTCCAACTATTATTTAACATACTATATTTTTTATATTTAATTTCTGTAACTAATCTTTTAAATGCGTGTGACAGGTTGGTCTGTCATAGTAGCAAGCTGACAACCTTGGTGTGCCCGCCAAAAACGCCAACCCAAAATGGTGTGCGGGACAAACACACCATATTGGGTTGGTGTGCCCCTGGAGTGTGTGGGCGCCAGGGGTGTGCGTTTATCAACTTCCACATGTTTCAGGTGTAAAATTTAATGATGTCTTTCTTTCAAATATTTATTAATAAATTTTGACAGTTCTTTATAGTTTCAATTAATTATGCTGTGGTAAGGTTGTATGTGAACTAGTAGCAGGCTGACAGATTTCCTCTGGTTGAAAATGATATACAGACTCTTTGACCAGAGGAAATCCCTCCAATTGAGGGTAGAGGGGCTGCCTGGTGGCTATTTACCCAGCCCCAAAGGTTCCAGAGGACCACATGGACCAGTATCCCCTGGCCCTGGGGTCAAATATAACCTTATGGCCTGGATTTTCCAGCCATGAGGTCCTATACAACCTTGACAGTGGCCAGGCCCACCATTGAGGCTGCATTTGAACTCATGGCAGGGGGAGAACCAGCCATGATTTTTTATTTGACCTCATGGCCAGGTCTCCCCTGGCCATCAGGTCAAATATGTCTTGGCCACCATAATTTTTGCATACAACCTCATGGCTGGGTGGGATGACATAGTTGGGATTCTGTGATTACATCACCTGGGGTTGTTCAGCTGCACACACTATGTTCTTGTGTGTGCACCCCTTCAGGCCAATTATTTTTGGCATGTGTGTTGCACACTAAAAAGAAAGGTGCTGACCAGTTTTTTTAGTGGTGTGGAATAAAAATGCTTGGCAGTTAAATTTTGCTGAGCCCATGTTCCAATGGTCCAGAATGTCAGTAAAAAATCAATTTTAGGTTACACCCACTTTAGAAACAAGTATTCCCGCCATCTTGGATCAATTAGTATTATCCAAATCCAAAGCTAAAGTATCTGTTAGTTTGGTGCTGTGTGTAAGATACTTTTGCAGTCCAAGCTGTTGATAGTATTCTATAAACTTCTGGTTCCAAGCACCAAAGGTGCCTTGGTTAGGTTTGTAAATTGATTTTTTGATTCAGAAATGGCAGAAATTGGTATAGTGTGTGTTTTGTAGCTTTTCAAAAGATTTAGGACTCTGGGGTCATAACCTATGTCACTTTTAGGTTCAGAGAGTGTTTCAAAAAGACCAACAAGTGAGTAACAGTTATATGAACTGACTGAGGAGACAAGCTGTGGAGCACACCTGATTGTGTAAGTGAGTGAGTTGAAACAGAAGAGAAACTGAATGAAGGAAAGAGAAAGAGGAATTGGGACAAGATATTCGATTTAACTGACTATCATTAGGTTTTGCAATTAGGTTTGAATTATTATTATCACTACAAAGCTGGTTGAAGAGTATGCTTTTACTGAGATATCTCAACAGGGTGGTGTATTCAAGTATTTCATGTGATAATTAGATCATTAGCATATGTCAGGAGCAGTGTAAAATTTATTGGTAGAAATTTCCCTTTTTCAAGTATATAATGTATTCTACAAAGGTAATAGTGCTTTCTTTGGGAGTTCCCTAGCTGAAATCACTGTTGAAATGTGTGCTTCTGAATCTCTCCATTTTAATCCTTCAATGCAGGAATCCTGGGAATAATAAATACCCTCATGTGTCACAATTTCTGCAGCCACCCTCAATTCATAATAAACCCCTATTGGCAGCAAAACACGCGCAAAGTTATCCTTTGCGTCTAGGACACTGGTCTGATCAGTTTTTTCTTAGAACTTGTTTGGTCCCAATTCACATGCGTCCTCAGTTGTAAGGTGCTGTGTCTTGGTCAATACGACTTCAATAAAAGGAGTCCTGTTGAAACTCCCACTCAATGAGCATGATATTTTATCGGAATTAATGAATACTCATGATTCTCCGCATATGCACCATCCCACTCCCCTATTTAAACTTGGTATCACCTGCTCCTTTTCCGGCAACGAACTCACTCCCTTTGTTCATTAACTTCAAGATCACCACTTCAACACCAACTACCAGACATCAAGTCACGGTGAAGCTCTAACTTGGACCGCCATGATCAGCTTCCAAATTGGTGAGAAATGCACTCACCGCATTTCTTCTCTCATTATATTTTTCACTCATCTTCTCTAACCATACTAATCTCATCTCATTTTTTTTCAATAGTTGCCTGTCTCTCTCTTGTTAGTCTCTTGGTCTTCTCTCCAGTAGTCCATCTTATATACATATATGACTGCTCCAGGGTTGGTTTCTCATCTTCTATCATTTATTGTTCTCTGACTGTATTAATTAAGACTTGAAACCAGAACTGAAATCAAATCCTGCCATGAACTGATTGAGCCAAAGTTGGGACGGCTTCTGTTGCTAGTCATGACTGAATGTGCACCGCCCTACCTGAAGAGCTGATCATAAAATCCATAAGAGACCCATGCATTGGTTTGGTCACTGGGTTCCCTGGTTGGCGACTCACCATAACCAGACAAGGTAGTTTACAAAATCCAGCTTGGATCGGGTTGGTTATTTAATGTGGGTCAGACTAGAGTAGTCTATGTATCTGTCTAGCTGTCTTACCCCAGGAAACCAGATTGATTATGCGTCGGGCAGAAATGATATCTGTCAGGCTAAGTTGACTGGGTCCAGAGCGCTGCTATCAAGTTAGTCCAAGTCCTGGTTGGTTGTTGAGCAACTGACCTCTTTGACTTCATCACATCCGGGTACACACTATAAAACACACGCCTTCAATCAACACTTCCTCCATCTCCCATCCTTTCATTACTTCCTCACTCAATCCAATTCCTTCAGATCCGCTGAACATCATATCTCCTACTCACCAACCGATCAAGCTTCCAATCACCTTCATTTCCGGAATCAACAATCACATACCAGCCTTCTGAAAATCACCTGCATATTTTCATCATCTTATCCAATATTGCAAAGATGAAATTCACTTTTGGATTAGTTTCAGTTTTGGCAACTATCCTCAGCACTCCAGCAGTTACAGCCGTCCCAACCTTTGGCCTTGGACATCGACACGTAAGTTTTATTAAATCCCCCGGCGAACTTTCCGCTGCTATTTCTTCATGCAAAGCTAATACCTGGATATCTGTTTTGAGCAGGCCTTTGGTAGATATGGAGGCTATGGTGGATACGGTGGTGGATATGGTGGATACGGAGGAGGGTACGGCGGTTATGGAGGTTACGGTGGAGGCTATGGAGGCTATGGTGGAGGCTATGGGTCGTACGGTGGAGGTTATGGAGGGTACGGTGGAGTAGGTTTAGGGGTACGTTTTTTAAGATACCCGTTTCAGCTGATGTGTGCTGATTGACTTTTGGCATCTCAGGTTGGCCTTGGGTTAGGTGTTGGTGTTGGCATCTAGATAACCTTGGACGTATCAGTCAGTACGTAGATAATTATAACTCATTCAGAATCCAGTTTGTCTTCCAACCCTGACCGGCTTTCCCCCTTTTTCTTGATCTCTTCAGGCCACTGCGACCAGAACAACCAGGCTTAATCAAACAGCAACTCCTTGGGCTCTAAAGTTCACAAAGAAACCTTGTGCACTCCGCCCTATCTCTGCTTCACGGCACAAGTCTCTATTCAGATCAATTGCTGTTTATAATCGGGTTTTTGTTGGGTTTATTGTTTTTCAAATTTGTAGTAATTTTTTATTGGGTGTATTATGATGATTTGGGATATGAAACAACATCAACTTGAAGATGAACCACAGTTCATCAACAGCCTGACTGATATTGTTTACAGCTTGCATTCACCGAACGCTCATGCATCAAACCAGATCCTCATGTATGCTACTAGCCAATGGACCAGTCACAGAGTAACACTTTGTGAATTTAGCTTGATTTTGTCCCGATGAACTTCGGCATTGCGGGCGTTAGATTGGCGCATCTTTTCACCCTCTAAACCACAGCATTGGTTTAGCGTAGGACACAGCCCCATTCTGTTAGTATGACCCAACCATCTTGCTACGATAATGGAAAGTTCTCAGCTTTGTGCACTGTCAGCGCTGTTTCCATAGCTGTTAAGTTTGAACCAGCCGTCTTGCTGCGAAAATGGAAAGTTTTCCGCTTTGTGCACTGTCTTGATTCAATGGTCAAGGCGCTGTTTCTATAGCTGTTTAACAGTTTGCCTGGCAGAGAACCAACTGCGCGGATTCAGTGCCGTCAGTGGATCTAGCAGGATAATTAACTCCGGTTTGTGTCATAAAGGCAAGAAATACCGATGTGGTACCGGCGTCGATCATCGGGTGTAACCTTCACAGTGGTGTTCAAAAGTGAGCTTGTCCAACTAGCAGTATGGCAGTCATTTTGATCGATTTTCATGTCGGAGTTTTGACATTGAATCAGCACTGCACAAACTGGCCTAATATGTATTGGGCCTTGGCACTTGCTTCGTCCTGAAATCAACAATCGGCTAGAAAAACAAAAGGTAAAAACTCCTCTCAACTGCTTTCTTTATCCCCGCAGACTGTAGAAGACACCTAGAGCCACATAGCCAAACTAATAACTTGCTCGTCTCCTTGTTGTATCAAGAAAGTGAAGGAAACGGTAGATTGATGTCAATTCTAATTAAGAATCGCGGATTCTATCTTGGGCGGGTTGGAAAAACAAGTACCTTGGGAGGTACTGAGATCAAGGTTACAGAACATACATTTCCGACTTATTTAAAGCTCTATGAGTGATATGATAATAATCATGTATGATGTGGTGGTATGGGTCTATCAATCCTTACTTTCTAGGACAATGAATGTGGTCAAGTTTTCTACCAAGATAACCACAGTATATTAATTATAAAACGTAGTTGATCACAGTCAGAAAAAACAATGACAGCAGAGAAAACCTACCTTGACCAGCGTCTTGTATATTAAAATCCAAGACTTCAAGCTCAGGGAGGTATTCGACGCACGCGGCGGAACAGATAGCCAAGGATGAGCGGGAAACATCATTGGCGACCAGAATAGCAGCTTCTGCAGTCGAAGAGGTGGCCTCCGTTTGGGCGTGTGGGTAATGGAGTGCGATATAATTTCGACATTGACCCAAAGCCTATTGAATATGAAGCCATAGAGAAGCCATAGAGTGGTCAAAATCCGCCCTGACAGAATGCCAGGAAACATTACCTCTTTCAGTTAGTCATTTTCTGCAAGAATCGATCCGAATCCAGACTTGCAGATGACAGTCTTCTTTTTTTCTATGGGAAGGAGTGAAAGTTTCGAAAAAAACAGGAGAGGATTACCTGGGCATGGCTGTAAATTATTCGGATAGAAGGATGGACTTCCGGAGATGGTGATGGGATGGATTTGGGCGGCATGGATGGTTTACGAGCGATGAGACAGTGTTCGACCTTGAACCTAATCCGATCGTCGAGCGTACGAGTATGTCGAATCACTTGAGGTTCCGATAGTACTTCTCGAGTTTCCACGACCGGTCCAAAATATGAATTCTCTATTGGCACGACCGCCAATAACGCTCGCGTGTGGCCAGGGCTTGGGATGAGGGCATGAACGGCATCGCGTATTGTGCCGTACGGTATAAGTGCATACTCCGGCCCGTCGAATCGTTTCCGCGTGACCTGGTGTTCAAATTTTTTACATTCATGGATGCGTTGACCATGTAATCAATACACGTGTTTAGGAATAGGAGCACCCAGACGAACCTCGTGAGAATACGTTCCAACTGGACCCAGGTAGGCTACGTAGACTCTCGATTTCGAGGTTGACTTTGACCCGGGCAGTCTTGAGACAGTCATTTCGGAAGAGTGAACAAAAGTTGGCAGCAGAACCCCGCCGGGGCTAATTGGTTGATAGATCCCGCGCAAGAATATGCAATAGCTCCCGAGATGGACCCACTAAGTTTACGTGGACAATCATCCTTCGCGGGCCATACACCAACAATGTCAAATGAACGGCTCGGTGATGTATTAGTTTATGAACTTCTTCCTAATAAGTCAACCAAAACTCTGGCAGGATAAGCTTGGCGCGTCTATGCATCCCTTGCGTTCTGGGTATCCCCTAAGGCATGAATTTACATTCTGTTTGAAAGCCAGGGAGTCCGATTAGGTATACACATGTACATGCAGCAAAGGTCACTAATACAGAAAGGTAACACAAACAGGAGCAAGAGTCGGGATCACGAGTTGAGTAGGGAGCGAAGAAGGAACATGAAAAGCGAGTGATCAAGAGAAGAAGGATCGGAAGATGTCAAGACGATCGCTTGATCTGCAGTCCTGAAGCCCCATGCCCATTGGCGCCGCTCCAAGTTCGTTCGTCCTTCCTCCGCTTGCGGGCTTGATCTTCAGCAATGATTGATTCCAGGGCGCTCATTTTGCTCGGATTCGACTTGGTTGTTGCTAACGAGTTTGAGGGCTTCTCGGCCGATCTGCTAGGTTGTGACTTGAGTGGATTGGAGGAAGGTCGTTTGAGTGGATTAGGTTTTTTAAGCGGATTAGTTGATGGACCTTTCAGTAGATTTGTGGGTAATTTGTCCGTCGAGGCCGGCGGGTTAGCTGAGCTTGTCAATGTTGTAGGGCTTGTTTTATGGGCTGCAGGTGTCGAGATGCCAAAGCTGAGCTTGAGAGGCCCATCGGTGTGTTCACGTTTCAAGACCCGTTCTTGATCAGGTATAGCAGTAAAGTTGGGTTCTTCTGTCTCGGTGGATGTTGCCATGCGTTCGGCTTGCTCCTGGTTCGCCTTTTGTATCTGCTCCGCAATCAGCTTTCGCATCCGTTGTTCATCATCAAGGTCTGATCGTTCTTTGGCTTGGTGGGCGGCTTGTCGAGCTAGTGCTTGCGGTGAATTGTCAATCCATGCCATGTGTAAACCTTTCTCCGTCTCATCAACATGCAGCACTCCTTCCCTGCCCATCTGTTTAACAAATTCAGTCAAGGTTACCCATTGAGTAGCGTTCATGTGTAGATGATTCTTATCTGCAATATACTCTTGATAGACCATATTTGCCAGCACTCGCTTTGTCCCCCATCTGGAAGATATTGTTTCGAAAAAAACATTCAAGCGGCAAGGATCAATTAATGTCTGTGTATGGAAAAAAAAAATGAACGAGACAAATAACAAACCTTCTACTTAACAAAGCCAGGAAGTCTTTCCTGAAATTTTCACTATAATCGTTGATATATTTTCCAGCATTTTCGCCGACGACCAACATTTGACGAACATGTCCTTCACTCATAGTGTGACACTCTGTTATTGTGAATCAAAGGAGTATAAGTTATCGAAAAAACAGTTGAAAGTGGAGAGAAGCTTAACTGAATCCGTTTTCATCTCTGCACTGTCAACCAAAGAAAAATAGAATAAACAAGAGCGTCAAACCTGAGTAGACAATTTGAAGACAGTACTTACTTGTTTCCTCACAAACTTGACAGTACCAGCGTAATCGTTGTAAGCCTTTCGATTTCATAGCATTGGCTATGGCCTTAGGTGTCCCTTTCTCAGCTTTCGGCATAGTTGTTCGATGTGTTCTTGAGATGTTGAATGTGAATGGGTGTTTGGTGCGGTTGGTTTGGGATGGTGTCCACCGTTTCTTTCAATATCCATTAGATACGAGCGTCACTACCCCCGAATGACACCCGAAATTAAAAGACTGGCAGTTTCCTCGAAAATTGAACCGGAGTCAAACCCGTTTGTGCAACGGGCGGCTGGTGATACCTTTGGGGCTAGGGCTTCTTACCTTCTACTCTACTCATTTGTCACCACCTTTTTCCGCTTGTCCAAAACTGTTATCCTAAAATCTACCCATAAATACACACACCAACTCAAACCCTGCCAGACTCTTCACTCAAACCCTCCCCCACATGTTTCCCCTTGCTAGCCCCTGGTCTCAAGGTTAGAAAACTTGGAGAAAGCGGTGGCTGCCAGACCGGCTCCACCTGCACAGACCCAAAGGCAAGATTCTTTCAACACATTTCTTTTCAGGTTTGAAGAAATTTCCAGCAACTTATCACGGTTGGAGAAAAGGGTTGAACACCTGTCTTCTGCCACCGGCCCTACTGCAGCCACTCCTGTAGCACTGCCAGCTAGACCAACACCTCTCTATTCAGAGAAGGTTACAAACACAGAAAAGGTAGGAAAATCAACTAACCAGAACATTGTTTTGCCTATGGTCCCGTCGTCCGCTCAAATCAACAGATTCAAACTTGGCCAAGTAGTCATTCGCAAGCGGTTTGATCAACCAAAACCGTTCAAGGGTATGTCAGCGGTCCAAATAACAAAAAAAAATTAACAAAGCTCTGAGCTTTGCAAAAGGACACATAGAAGGAGAGCCCATCACTGTCAATGCGGTGGCTCAGTTCCCAAATGGAGAAACCAAAGTCTTCATCAAAGACCAAAGAGCAGCCAAGTGGCTGCTTGATAACAAACACCTATGGACGGCTCAGGCTGACCCAAAATTCATTACTTCCCAGATTGCTCACCCTGTTCTTCTCCACTCCTGTCCATCCAGCTTTGAGGTAGACAATGTGCAGAATGTCAATCTCCTGTGCCAAAAAAATGATATCAAACCTAAAGAAATCCAAAAGATACAATGGTTACTACCAGAAACTTCTTTGACAGACAACTTGCCTTTGACATTGAAAATGCTGTACTTTTTTATGACAGTCTCCATCTCAGAGGTCAACACTATATCCAGGGACCAAAGCAGTGCTACAACTGCTTGGCTGTTGGACATCTAGCTCATTCCTGCAAGGATGAAGCTCTCTGCTCCTGCTGTGGGGGTAATCACAACTCAGCAACCTGTGAGGACATTGAATATTCCAGCAGGAGCTGTCAACAATGCCCTGCACTTGACCGCAAGGCCAAACTGCCTATCAATCTCTCCAATCCAAAATATTATCACTCACCTTTCAATGGTGCATGCCAGGTACGTGCCAGAGAGCTTGAAAACATTTGGAAGAGTAAAAACCCAGCCCTCCGCTGTGGGAGAACTTATATACAGGAGGTGCAGCACTGAAGCTGAACCCGAAGCCGCGGGCTCAGAGGCAGGCTGAGGCTGAGGTAAGGGGGTACTTACCAAATGTCATCGGACATTCCGTGGGGGAAAGCACAAGGGGGCAGCATGTGACATTCTATAGTGGGCGCAGGCAATTGGTCAAGCGGACAAAGGCCGCTTCAGTATGCGCAACATAGGGGGACTGGGTAGAACCACGGGGTTTGGGGCACCAGGCCCGCAAGCGGAGCGGGGGCAGAAGGAGCGGAGTTGTGCGCAGGGGGGCGACGGACAACTGCAGGGGTCAACGGGGTATAGTAGTTGGGGGCAGGCTGCGGTGCAATGCAGAATTGAGGAGACGGGAAAGTAGGGCTCCAGGGACGGTACCGGGGATTGCGGGTCATGACCGGGGGGGTGTTGTATAAATAGAGTGTTGTACCAGAGTTGCGGGATCTTATCTTATCTTATCATTGAAGTAGATAGCTATCAACTAAGGTGCATATAAGAAATCTCTTTACTTTAAAACTCTCTTAGCAACTTTCAGCGTGTGCGGACAAGCGGAACTGTGAAGGGCATCATCAGGAAGATAAACGCAAGAGGAAAGGTCCCCTTTGTTAAGTTTGGAACAGCTGAAAGATTTATTTCATGTTATAAGTCTCTATTCACAATATCTAATATGATGATAAATAATCTGTGTATACCTGAAAGCAACTCGGGATAATATCTGATATGACAATAAATAATCTGTGTATACCTGAAAGCAACTCGGGATAATACCCTTTTCTAATGATGAGAGCTGAGAGTAGAGAAGCAAGACTGAGAATAGGAAGTGATAGATAACTGTTGAGTGGAGATGTATAGATATAGAAGAATAAGTGGAGGAGTAGTGGAATAGAAGGGATTATCAAGTTCTGAAACAGTAACCCGTTTGTAGGTTTTTAACCTCAATGGTTCTGTTTGTTTACAATTGTTTCTGCACAGTGATAAAACACTGATTAGCTTTTTGTTCTTTCTGTTTGTCTGTTCTGGGAGAAAACTTCCAACTTACTATTGGAATAGTTGTTGTCAGTGATCCTGGTTCTGAGGTCTGGGGTTGTTTGTAACGCCTGTCTTGGAGAAAGATTCTGGTTTGTAACCAGTATGCCTGAGTCTGGAAGCGTAGAGAATTTTCTCATTAGCTCTGGGGATTTTTTAGGTCCTGGACTGCGGAATGGTTCTCACCTATTTGCGCAGCTAAGTTGGGTTTAACCACTTTTATTTCTCACACCCTTGCTGAGTATAAGGTGTTGCAGGGAATCCAGTCAACAATCCGCTAACAGTTGTTTATCCCGCAGAGGAAATCAAAGAATCACCGGAACCAACCAGGAAGAAGGGCAACCTACCTTTTCTGTCACCGTGGTTGCCTTTATTCCCACACGACCCATGAATATTACACCCTATGATATGCACAACCTAGAATCTACACCCCTTCATTAACCCCCCAAATTCCTCCTCCACACACACATTTCCTCAACCCTCCATGACATCAAACAACCTCCCCTCCTCATCATTCTCTTTCCTTCAGTTCAACTGCCATAATTTCAGAGACACCACACTCAGTGTGCTTTTTTCAGAAGAAAGTCATATGGCCCTGCTCCTGCAAGAGCCGTGGACAAACCCTATAGATCATCTTCCTCCAAACCACCCAGGCTGGCACCGGGTTTCTCCCATTTATTGCCCAAAAAAAGTAGATTGCAGTCCGAGCTGCTGCATTTACATCAGCAAAAGCACCCCCACCCACCACTTCTTCAGATTACCCAATAACTCCCCCAATATGACTGTACTCTAAAAACAACTTCTCACATCTCCTTTCACTTTCTTTCAATCTAAAACCCTTGATCATCCTTTCCCGCCATCCCTGAGCTGTCCCTTTGGATGAATTTTCACTCCACTCAAAACATTCCCACCATCATTATGATAGAATCTAATCTACATCAATCTCTCTGGAACCCACGGGGTTACCACCACATGCACACTGTTGCTAAAGAACTGATCAGACTTTGTGGTAGGAAAGGTTTATACCTGACATCCCCAAAGGGTGTTCCCACCTTCCTTAGTGCACAAGGCTCCCAAACCACAACTGATCTCTGTTGGTTCAACCATAAGTGTAAATCCTTTGTCAAGGCTTGCTCAGTGGAGCTGAACAAGCATGCCTTGGATCATCAACCATTCCACTTGGTGCTTTCTACTCAAGGAGAAATCAAACACCCAGTTCATGTCAAGGGTATTGCTATGGACAAAATAGATTTCCCATTGAACCTCTTTACTGGGCCAATAAAACACTATCTGCTGATGTGGTTGAACAAGCTGAAATCTTTTTCAAAGGAACCTCAGTGATACACACTGAGTGTGTCAGCCACCAATATATTACATTTAACATGTAACACTTGAAACTGCAAGCTGAATAAATAGTAATTCCTTATTTTTATTATTATTATTTATTTTATTTATTTTACCTTGACATTCTGATCAAAAAAGAAATTAGACTTATCCATTTCAAAAAATTGTATAAAAGTCTAAAAGTTAAAAACAGATTTATGAATATCTGATTTCTACAGAAGGCTCTGTGTTCAAGCCATACTCATGACCACATTCAGACAATATTAATAAAATTTACATCAATCTTTTATCAAAAATAAAATGAAATTTAATTAAAAAAAATCCTTGGCAAATCAATTTTTAAAAACGCAATAAATGGATACAGAAAAATTTATTGGTATAGCTTTTTCCACGAAAATCCTGGAAAATCCCAGCATAACCCATAGTAATGCATACTATAAGATTACATATATACTTAAGTAAATAATTTATGTATTATGTATTATATAAATAATACATGTGATTTCAATTCAATTATCCTTCAGGGCAAGCGCTTTTTCAAGCTCAAATCCCTAGATAATTTATTTACATGTATTTCTTAGTGAAATAAATAGTACAATGCTTAAATACATATCACACTAAAATTAGACAATGTGAAATATTTATGGGATCATTTTAATTAAAAATGAAATCATATTTCACATCTGATCACAAACAGGGTGATTACTTCCCCCTGGTGATGTTACTCTGATCACTGCTACCAACAAGGATGTGAAAGAGTAAGTATTTTATTATTTAAGGAGAGGTTTTCTTCACTAAATTGAAGACAACCTCCCCCATCAATTTCAACCCCCAATAGATAACTTATTATAAGCTACCAAGGCGCTCACCTTCTCCTGTAAGTAGTAAGGAGGACTGGCCTTTTTTTTCTTATAAATATCTTATATAGTTAAAATTCCTCAAAAATCCCCCCAATTGAATTAATATTACTTAATTTGAGTGGAAGAACCGTGTCTCATTCTGGTCAACACTTCTGTGGAGCTTTCTCCCCATCAGAAGTTTAGTAGCAGGCATAGAACCTGTTTTATTTTTTTACTTAAGTGTTATTACACTCTAGTAAATTATTCTTTAAAGACTTACATTGCTTATAAACACTTTTAAGGTGTATCTTCCTTATTTATTCCTTTCTGCACACGCCATATTCAGTGGAATAGAGTACAGTCAGTTGACAGAGTGTGACTTTTCTGATGTCAAAAACACACCTGTAGACACTGCTGAAGACTTCCCCCCCAGTTACAGCAGACAAGATTGGTAGAGCAATAAATACCCCCCCCCCCTAAAAAGGTTGTTGGGCCTGACTCCATCCCAAATGAACTGATCATAGCCAGGAAAGATCAACTTTGTCCCTTTCTTGCTTCCCTGTTCACATCTTGCCTCTGAACTTGTCGCTTTCCAAGCCTATGGATCATGGCAACCACAGCCATAATTTGTAAAGCAGATAAGGCTTACTGTCAAGACCCAAACGCGTATCAACCCATAGCCCTACTCTGCATCTTGGGGAAATTGTTTGAAAATTTCCTTAAAAAAAGACTCATACATTGGATCAAAACAAATAACATTCTGCCCTATTCACATGGGTGGCAGGCAAGGTAGAAAAATTACAGATGCTTTAGTCTACTCTTACTAAAATTGTGGATCAAGAACCATTGGCTTAATAACAATTTTGTGGCTGGGATTTTCCTAGATGTCAAATCTGCCTACACCACAGTTTACAAAGATAGACTCTGTAGTTGCTTGACAACCCTTTCTTGCCCCACATATTTAACAGCAATTATTTACTCCTTTCTATCAGACAGGTACACCTCCATGAGAATGGGGCATTACACTTCCCCACAATTTGATATCCCTGAAGGTCTTCTGCAGGGCTTGCCTCTATCAGTCACCCTCTATGTTTTATACAACAGCAACCTGTTAGTCCAAAATACAGCCTCCCTTTCTGACAATAGAATTTCCATAGGTTATGTAGACAACATTTTCCACCTTGTTTCTGCTCCTTCTGTGGATAAGGTAATGATTATGATGCAGGAGGAGGCAAAAAGATTGCTGGTCTGGGGAAAGAAGCATGGAGCCATCTTTGATAGAAAGAAGGCCATACTGATGGGTTTCTCCCCAAAAAAATTGAATTTCCACCTTTCAAATTTGATGGAAAGTTCCACAATTTCAAATCCTCAGCCCAGTGGCTTGGAATAATCTTAGATAGCAGACTAACCTTTACTGACCACATTCAAAAAACCAAGAAAACAGGTGATCTCACCCTCCTCCAGCTAGGACGAGTTATCAAATCTAATTATGGTTTGAACCTTCAACTAGCTAGACAACTGGTCTAGGCAGTGTTGCCAATTCATTATTATTTCAGTAAATAAAACATCTTACATAATCTACAACAAATGCTCATCATTACTACATACATTCACTTCACTATTACACTTGTAGTCTTTTGCTCATCACTATTACTATTATGGTCATTGCTCATCATCATATCTTGTAATACTGTGCTCATCATTTGTTCCCCTCTTGAAGGGCCTTTACACATATATACTCCACTTGGTTGTTGTATTACCACCATGCAATTTCTACCCCATACAAACTGTATGACCTTTTTCCCCAAATATTAGATTCAATTTCATCAAAGACACTTCTTACCTAGAAATTTTTGAGATATCATTTCCATTAAACCTTTTACACAAACCATTTTCCCACACAACTCCTCCTCAAATACTCCCCATACCTCAGAGGTAATAGTAGTCAGCTTATAAGTACTAGTCAGTCTAAGATTAAAATAGAAAAGCCACACCTTTTATTTTATTCTTAGTGTTACACTCTTCCCCATCAGCATTAGTCAGGAAGGCAGCTCTTATATCAGCACCTTTGTCTTAACTTACATTAGTACTAGTGTAGTTATACATATCCCTTCCAAGCTCTATTCTGGCCTTAGAGTAGTTCCACAGCGGCCAAAAATTGGTGTGTAGACCCTACACGCCAATTTATTTTGGTGTTTAGGCCCTGCACACCAAAAACAATTGGTGTGCGGGTGGGCTTTGGTTTGTGCCTTTGGTGTGCGTTTATCAATGCCTGCAAAGATAAACCAAAACTGTAATGGCATGTGGAAAAACATTACCACACTCACAAGGGAGAAACTAACACAATTCAAATTTAAACCAGACATGAGAACCATCATTGCAGCTGTAGACAAACAAGAAAAGGGCCTCTTGGCCACCATCCTACAACTTAGAGCAGACACTGCCCCATTAAACCATTCTCTTTTCAAAATAAAACAAGTGCTAGACCCATGTTGCACTAACTGCCTTGAGAGGGAATCAGAACCCCACTTCCTTATGTTTTGTAGACACTACAGGTCAATCAAACGGATCCTGAAACTAAGACTCAAGAAAACTTGATGCAGAATCAATTCTGACTCTTTCCAAGCAATCATGGATCACCCAAAGGCCCTGCGTTCTGTAGCCTCTTTCATCATCTCCTCTCAATTCCGCAACATCATGACATGTGCAAACCAACTGCCTGACTCCTACATGAATGACATATATACTTTCTCCTTAACTGGTTCTCTTTCTTCTTTTCCCTCATATCTTTTTGGAATGTTCAACTTTATTACAGTCTACACTTTTCACAGATCATGTATATACATGCAGACGAGTTGGAAGCATCCTCCCCAAACCCTTGAAGACTGCTGCAACACATTTGTTACAGGGGGAGTAACTATTGTGGATGCTTTAACCCTCAGGCAGGTGTGGGGGCACCTTTATAGCCAAAAGGAAATATTATGGTGGGATCACTGCAAGAACAACCGGCTCAACTGCCTGCAGTTGACATCCAGCATGCTCCAACCAAGCTGCCAGTATATCTCCACCTGTTTACATATGTAGCTTTGTTGGCACAGTCAATGTTCAATGTGCACAGTGACTGTGAATTGAAGCTTGGTTGAGTTTACACTTTGAGAAAGGTTGAAGTAACACCACCAGCTTCCTCAGAGCTTACACATGTCAACTGCAGGCAGTTGAGCCAGTTTTTTTTTCAGTGGATAGGGCAAGGGAGGGGTGTTCTCCGACTCCGACACTACACCTTAATTTTTACTCTGGCATTCCTCAGGCTCTACTTTCCATTTTATTCAATTTCTTCGTGCTATAAGATTTCATTCTTTCATTTCTCTCTGCTTCCTTCCCTTTCTTTTATTTTTATTTTACATTTGAAATCCAGTGTTCCGGTTTAGACACTCTATAGAGGCGTCTTATACTTGATGTGGCACAGTTTTCATTCTTTTTACATAGTATGCATATGTATATACAACTTATGATGGCTAGACTGCGGTATGTGAAATCAATAGCACTATAAATAAATAAATAAAAACCAACCCCAGGACGTTATCGTGCATTAAGACCCAGATTCAGCAATAATTTACTGAAAAATTGGTCCAGCTCTACTTGTAAAAAATCTTGGTTCATCCCAACACAGAATCATATCAAATTTGTGTTGATAATTTAACTTCAGAACATTAGGCTTGAGAGAGGGCAGTCTTAATGGAGGGTCTAATTGGACTAAGGAGCAGGTTTAATGTGAAAAGCCTCAGACTTGATGATTAATTACCACTTACAATTGGTCAGTTTAAGTAGACTACTACAAGGAGGTTAACAAGTGGTTGAGCTGAAACAAACTAACATATGCTAATGACTGATTAAAATATGGAAAAACATTTTAAAATAACAATGGAATTGATAGCATTGTGAATTAAGAATGTAATAAACATTACAACTTGTAATGGAAGTATTACAACATATTTTGATGGAAAATATGGTGATAAAACATCACATTGTGTGATGGATAACTATAATAAATGTGAGGTGAATTTTTGATAACAGTAGGACAGAGAATGTGAGCAGGCCTGAAGACTAGAATTCTGACAATTTTGCATGTCAATATCATTTTAGCAGCACTCCAAAGGTAGGAGCTAGGCTGTAGTGGAGTGAAGTTATCTGTTCACATACAATAAATCCTTTGTTTCTGTCACGTAATTTGTTTCAACTCAATCAGGCAGAAAATGGCCAATTTGTGAGTGGCCTAGGCCACAAACAGTCTTTCATTGTTTGCTTGTTCTGGGGATTATGTGAGTCCTATTGGAAATACATGGCAGAATCTGCTAGGATATCCAGCCCTTTGCATGCCTTAAAAGCAGGAAATGTGACCAAGAGGTAGACCATTAGCTGGCTTCCAGTATTTCAGCCCCCGTCTCTTAAGTGACGCGGGGTTGAATGAATAGATATGTAATAATACTTGTAAAGTATTATTATCTATATGATTGGTCTCACTATAGCCGGTGAGGCCAGTGTAAATAAAGCTCTGATACACTAGAAAGTGTATGAGCTAGCACCCAAGGGTAAACAAGGGAACACTTGCACATAATCTACAGCGCTTTTTGCTTCAACTGCTCCGTTAAAAAGGGAGAGGACTTCTAGTCACTAGAATAAATATTCAGTGACTAGGAAAAGGTCCAGAAAGGGGGTAAAAAGTAGAGAAAGGCCTGATTGGATTATTAAAAACCTCACTCACTGATTTGTAGTAAGGTGTACGGGTTTGTATGGTAATAATCTGGGGGAAATTCCCTTTTGAAGGAATATCAGCCCATTCAAATATTACACAATATGATACCCCAATGTAATAACTCAAAGAGTTTGTATTACATGGGGTAATTCAAGATAATAGTCTCCTTGTAGGAGACATAACCAAATTGTGATATTAAGGGTAAATTAATGGAGAGATATTAATCTCTCCTTAAATTAGAATTTCTTATTATTATTTAGTTTATTAAAAATGATAAATACTATATAAAATGAATACAAAAATTATAAGTCTTATGGGAATTGAACTTGTAAATTTAAGATAATTTACTTAGTTTAATTTATTCCATTTTTTTATCAACACAAGTCCTTAACCATTGGGTTATGTGACTTGTATTATTTTGGAGACATATGGACCAATTGTCTCAATGTCTGACACAGTATATGAGTTAGCATTCAGTCAGTTGAAAGATGCACTAAACAATGAACTTATTTTGCTTATGCCAAACTTCTTGAAGAAATTTTTTTATGAAAACAAATTCCTTGGAATTTGCAGTTGGAGAGGTCTTACTCCAAGAATGTGATGATAGTATGCCACATTCAGTAGCCTTTTATTCCTGTAAGCTGACAAATGCACAAGGAAAATATCTGGTGCAAGAGGGGGTGCTTGTGGAAATAATCCACATGTGGAGGAAATGTGTCAGCCCTAGAGATACTCCAGATTATCCTCAGAATAACTTAGCTGTAAAATATAATAAAAATAATTTATTACTACTGTAAATAATAAAATATCCTAAAATACTATTTGATAAATCAACTTTTGATGTAAAACTAAGTGGGGTACCTCACTCAAACCACCACTAAATTCCCACTCCTTCTAGTACTTTATCACATCTCAAAGGTAATTAGTAAGAAAAATGAATAACTGTATAAAATATGGATTAAAATTACTTTCATAAAAACTGAGAGAAACTAATATTATTGGCATAAATATAAGAATAATAAATTTATGCTATGAAATTATCTAACTGCATGGTAATTTCCCAGTATTATTCTATTATATTGATTGGCCCATGATGTGATTGGTTATACATACATGTCATGAGGTCACAAGGAAATAAAAAATACTGTGCTCAATACAATAAAATTCCCATTGAATAATAGTGAGTTTGAATTTCAGTACATTAGAGAAGGATATATAACAACATTATAGAACCTTCTCCTGAAGACCTCTAGAATATAAAAGTAGTCCATTTCCTAGCCTTGGATTGGATACTCAGAATATTTACCCTGTACCACATTAGTAATTACTCTTACTAATCTCCTCCTACTTTTAGAGTAGTGTTATTCCCCCTTTTTTATCCAACACCACTTTATTTACTGGAATAAGTCTCAAGTTACCTTAGAACACCTCATCCTTGGCCTTGATCTATCCCTTATAAAGCAGGTTCTTCAAGTCTACCACCTCTGACAGTAGCCAATCAACTCAATTCATTTCCATCAGCTTAATAAAAATTTATATTGCTATACTTACCCAAAAAGAAACAAGATAGCCAAACCTATAAGTTTAGCTGTTAGTCTTCTCCAATTGTATGGGTTGTATACCAAATATAAAAATTATAAGGAGTGTTGGTTACACTATGTGCATAGTTTTGATGCTATAGAGAGAATAATATAATTTATTATTCAGATAACCATTCAGCACAGTAATAGTACCTGTCTGTTTAGACATTAAGCCAGTGTTTCATAAACATGGCTGACAAAATGGCACATCTAACTTAATGGGGTAGTAGAAACAACAGTTGTGCACATTGATAACACTTTGTTAGATTACCTGTTGACTCAAATTTGGCCAAAAAAGAGGCTGAACCAATAAGGAGGAAACATTTTCTTCCTTTGTTTGAGGGAAATTGTTTGTGGAAAAAAAAAAGTGATAAATTGTAAGGATAAAAAAGCTACTAACTAGAAGTTTACTTCAATGATTATTTAAGGCAGTACTGAGAATTTAATTGTTAGTGAAAACTTAGAAATCTGGGAAAACCCAAAAAGGTAGTCATAGGTTATGTTTATATATGCCTTTTTTCCCTTCAGCTCAGAGTAATCAATTTATAGTACTTGGCTGGTTGTTTTATTGAGTACTTGGCTGGTTGTTTTATTGCCTGTTATTTCCTGTAAAATTATATGTGCAATTCTCAACCTCCATATTGAATTATCATGTGGGCTTTAGCAGTATGTAGCTACTCAATAGACCATGTGTTCTGTAATTAGTCCAGCCCATTGTTTTTGAGGCTTATTATTAAGACTAGGGGCTTGGCATTCTTAATCTGGAATAGTATCAGTTATGTGTATGAAACACTGGCTCAATGTCTTTAAAAATTTCAGGTACTATCACTGTGCTGAAATTTTATCTGAATAATGATTAATATTATTCTCTCTATAGTGTCCAAACTATGCACAGAGGATAACCTAAGCTCCTTATAATTGTCTTATTTGATACAAAAACTAGTCAATCAGGAGAAGACTAACAGCTAAATGTTTTCTGTCTTTTTGAGAGATATGTAACAATATAAATTGTTACTAAGCAGCTGGCAAGAACTTGAGCTGATTGGCTACTGTCAGAGGTGGTATTCTTGCAGCAACTGCTTTTCAAGGAAAGCTTCAAGGTCTGAGATGGGGAGGTTCTAAGGTAACTTGATAACTATTCCAGTAAACAAGGTGGGTTGGATAATAAAAGGGATAACACTACTCTAAAAGTAGGAGGAGAATATTCAGGGCACTTGCTAATGTGGTACTGGGTGAATATGCTGAGGATCCAATCCTAGGCCAGGAAATGGCCTCCTTTTATATTCTAGAGGTTTTCAGGGGAAGGTTCTAGAATGTTGTTACACATTCTGCTCTAATGTATTACAATTCAAATGCACTATGATGCAATGGGAATTGTATTGAATTGAGAACAGGATTTTCTATGTTCCCATTACCTCATGAAATGTATGTATAACCAATCACATCATGGGCTGATTCATTTAATATAACAATACTGGGAAATTACCACGCACTTAGGTAATTTCTTTCTTATTAGCATAGTTCTATTATTCTTTTATTTATGTAAATAAGCTTAGTGTCTCTCAGCTTTTATGACAGTAATTTCTAATCCATAATTCATACTTTTCATTCCCTTTTCTTAAAGTATCTTTATTTTATGATAAAGTACTTGAAGGAGCAGGAATTTAGTGGTGGTTTGAGTGAGCTACCCCACTTAATTTTACATTCTGAGTTGATTGATATAATAATATTGTATTATATGCTATTATTTACAGTAGTAATTCAGTATTTTTATTGTATTTTACAGTTTAGTCAGTTCTTAGGATACTCTGGAGTATCTCTAGGGCTGACAAATAGCCACTTGTCTCATTTCAGAAACCATTCATTACTACTGTGTATGCATGTGTTGCAGTATCATATATGGTTTATGTTGTTTATCCACATGATAATCCTTATCTTTCCATGGATAAGGTGATTATCCCATGGGTTTCACATATTATACAGTATGTACTTGTTCTTTATGGCATATGTTACACAGTATTATTACCTATTGTAAGGTATGTCTTTTATTTATTTGAAGTTCTCAGGGCAATAATTGTTGGCCTAAAGGTAAGTTTAGGATAGATTTATTGTTTTTAGGGCTGACACTTTTCATCTTCTTAAATATTGGGTAGAGGAAACTGGAAGAGGTTTTGTGGTATCATCAAACAAGCAGCCGTATTGGAACAATTTATCTGAGATAATTAAGCTGATATTCTTTTCAAATTGTAAAACTAGGGAAAAGAACTTTGGAAAACAAATTGGCAGTTGAATTAGAAGCTGAAGAAGATTCTTGTTGAATTTTGGTCGTTGGACAGATAAAAAATCATTGTTTAATTAGTTACATCACTTCAACATCTGAAAACCATACCTGATTCCAGAAAGCTTGAAGAGCTCTTTCTATCATGTTGAAACAAAATGCTCAACTACATAACTGCTATACTCTTCATTAAATTTCATATTGGACCTTGTTTTTGACTTAATGTTGCATTATCTTCTGGTATTTACCATGGAATGACTGCCTGTTTCAATTTTCATTTGCAATCTCGTGTCAATTTGCTAACTCTTTGAGCTTAGAAGGACCAGAGCAATCCAAACCAACTTATCCGTCTAGGATAATCTCATTAGTATTTCTTGTTTAACAGTTCATGTCGGAGATTCTTGCCTGTTTCACTGTGCAACACAATTTTTACTTCTCCAGATATTCATAAGGCTTCTTATTTACCAGCTTATTTTTAGCTAACCTTTAGCAACAAGAATATGTGACCTGAAAGATTGTTCTCAGTAAAAAGAAAGAAAGAAGCCATGTTTTTTTGACACAGAGTGGGGTACATTTCTACAGAATTTAAGAATATTTATATTTTATGTAGATTTATAAAGTTGAATGAAAGATCAGCAGCCTTTATAAATAGCAAGATGTGAAGATTCGACGATAGTTTGTTCTCCAGTTTCCAACTGAACCATCCAATCGGAGGCATCTCTACTGATCGTGGTAGCCCGTTTGGTGCGATAGATTCCTTGCAAGATGACGACTGGGTCACCAGGTGCACGGGGCGAAACGGGCTCGAGAAATTCGATCGGCACTGGTGGGATTCGAGCATTGGAGCTCAAGGATTTGACATTGTAGGGGGCGTTTCTGAGTGTGCCGGCGGGCCCAAGTACCACGACATGTTCGTCATCGTTTCGAGATCCATTGAATGACTGTCCTTCTCTTGGACGAATGATCACGACTTCGATTCCAGAGACGGGCCAGTTTTCGGGCAAGCCCATGTGTGAGATCCCCATGAGCGCTGATGGATGTTGATTGACCAGCCCTCCCCCTGGTGTTGCTGCGGTGTAGGGTGTGGCAGCATTGGTACCATGGTTATAAGGCCCGGCCGGACTGGACGCAGCAAAGTTTGGATTCGTCGAATATGGCGTAGGGGCAGAGCCATATGCTGCTGGAGTAGGAGCAGAACCGTAAGCAGCTGGAGTAGGAGCGGAGCCGTATGCCACGGGAGTCGGTGCTGAGTACGCCGCTGGGGTAGGTACATTCCCATATCCTACAGGTGTGGGCGCGGCGCCGTATGGTGCAGGAGTTGGGGCTGTACCATATGGTGTTAAACCTCCCGGAGTCGGTGCGTTGGGGGTAGATGCTATATTCCCACCTCGTCCGCCATAAGCCGTGGGCGTGGGGGCAGCAGCAAATGGTGTTGCCCCTGAGAGATTTCCCCAACTGGACATCGACCCCTCATCGCGTCTCACAGATTGGTCACCTCTGGTAAGATTGGATGAAGCGCCAGGGGTAGGAGCGGATCTATCGACGCTTGGAGTGGGTGCTTGAGCTGGTGTACGCGCTCCCCAAGGGTCGTGAGGCGTACCAATATCAGTTCGCTGAGCTGGAGTTGGGGCAGAACTGTTATATGACTGCTCGGCGGCGTCCCACAGGTTATTCGCCCCATAGCCGGACGCGACTGCTGTCTTCGAGCCAGGATCCCAAGCTCCTGAGGTGCTGTAAGCTGGAGTTCGACTGCCATCCGTGTATGGATTCGAAGTTCGGCCACCGTCGTTCGGGTATGATGTACGAGAGCCATCTGTGTAAGGATTCGAAGTTCGACTTCCATTGGCGCCCCAGGCTGGGGTCGCACCACCGACACCACTATGAACGGATTGGCCACCATGTCGAACTGAATTGCTGCCCGTGGGTCCGTAAGATCTATTGCCGCCTGATGAGCCAAATCCACCAGGCCGGCTGGAGCTGCTGAAGTTTTCCCGAGCCAATTCTGCCAACGGGTGGACTTTACCATCGCGACTGCAGTAAATAGATTGAGAAATCTAATCAATCGATAGACAGAGTGACAATTGATTGGATGATCGACTTACCCTTTTGCGCCAAGTTTGGTCTTTTCGATGGTCAGGGTTTTGTTGTTGGTATGCAATTCTACTCTGGCAAGCAATCCATTGATGTCCTTGATGATCCCTTGAAGGCCCTTATTAGGACCTTTGATAATGTAGCACAACTTGCCGATATCTTCATCCCTCTTGAATCGTTGGCCTAAGCCGGCTGCGACCATCGCTCCCCCAACGGGCGGTCGATTGGCCATTTCGGGATTCATTTTGGTTAAGTCCAATGAGCCCGCATCCTTCTTGGATCCTTTGGGGGCTACTGAGACTAGGTTGCGGGCGTTGGTCACAAACACTCCACCGTTCTCGGTAGTGTCGTGGCTGTGGAGAAAGGCGTACATAGATCGATAAATATGTAGGACTCGACCTTGCCGTCCGTCCGTCCGTCCCTGAGAAAGAAACCAAAAGAAAGTTACTCAAGATTGAGAAACACGAGATTTGAGTGATACACTCACTCCAACAGATTTCTCTTTCATCTGATCATTCACCGCAATCTCATACCCATCAGCGTCCGTGGCGATTGCATACTTGGAGTCCTTCTTGGCGCTAATTTGATTTGGCTTGACACTACGAACATTGCCGTTCTGATCGATAACTTTGAAGGTGTTACGCTCGATTTTAAAGATAACTCCAGTTGTTTGCGGGCTACATGGAAGTAATATTTCATCAGCACAAGATTCGAAAAAAAACTGTCGATAAGTAGACGAACTCTAATTGAACCAAGTCATATAATTCGAATTGACCAAATGTATTGGCGCTGCTACCAACCTCAGCTGCCACGCGAAGATCTCTTGTGAATGCCTCTACCTCTTTACAACTCAGATCACTTAGGAAAGTAACGATATCTTCCCGAACACGAATGACCAGACCAGTTTCATCGGTGTTTTGACCAGCCATTACTTTAACGTGGTCCCCGGGTTTGAAGCTTTTACGCAGTGAACTAGCCGGTATCTCAATCTCAGCGCCCTTCAGCTCAGGATGAGCTAGTGGATCGGGAGTGATCTTGACATTTTGCTTTTCGATCGAAGCGACCGTTCCTAGAATACCCTTCTGGTCACCTTCGAAAATTTCGACATGGTCCCCAGGTTGTAAAACAGTCGTGGCAGCCTTCTTCGTCAGTTCGGCAATTTGGCCTAAATTCAATGTTCGACTAGGATCACTTTCGGAGGGATCACCAAGAAACTTGGCAATCTCATCAATCCTAGGATTGACATCCACCACTTCCAATGCAGAGATCTTCAAATCCTTCTCAATGTATCCATCCCTGAACATGTCGCCGTGAAAACTGTATCCACCTTTAACTCGAGTTGACTTCACGACATCGCTATGCTTGTAAGCTTTTCTCACCTCTTCGGGATTGAACAGTTTTTGTGGTGGCCGAAAAGCGATCCCGCCGCTGGTCGTACTACCCTTTTTCCGTTTCTTACCATCTGAGCCAACCGTCATTCCGTCTTCTTTAGGATTCAAGTCAATTCGAGGAACGAACTTCAAGCCAACTTCGTCACCATTTTCGAGGACTTCGGTTACTTGAGCCAAGTCTCCACTATATTTGCCTCGTTTGATTCTCACCCACCCCCCTGGAACGATCGGCGTTTCACGCTTCTTGGTACGTAAGAGGTCTGGCATTTCGTCAACGGGAACCATACGGAATTCGGCCTTGTAAACGCCAACAAAGCCTTGAATGGCCTCCCGAACGTCGAGTTCCAGGCGAGCTTCGACATAGATGTAACCTTTCAGGGAATCACGATAGAACGCAGATACGATCCTTAATTCTTGCGGGGTCTTGTAATGAACTTCACACTTTCGAAACAAGGCCGCTACAATTTCTTTTTCGCGCCCAGGCTGACAGTTTTCGAAAGTGAGCAGCTTGTTAGCTGGACCAAATTTGAGTTGTGACATCATAGCTGACCTTGCATTTGACTGCCCATATGCTTGGATCTTGGTCACATGGCATCAGTAAATTTTTGGGGATATGTTCGCCCAAGTCACGCGCTGCCGCTCGCGACTGGCGTCCATATCTTTCTCGAAAACTGGAATTTAAGAGGGTGAAAAGATTTAACAATTTTTCTATTCCGGCTTGTTCAAGAAAAGTGTTAGAGCTAACTCTTGAGCAATTTGGCCAAGATCCGCATCCTCCCTGACCTGTCGGGTCATATCCAGTCCTCGGTGTCCGGCATCTATGTCATCACCAGTGATATCTCGCAATAGATTTCTTCTCGAAGATCGATCGGCCTCGGGAATTTCGTTCCGGTCAATAAAATCCTATCAGGTTGGACGGAGAAAATATTATTTAGCAGTGAGCTGATGGTTTTGCCCTACTGTGCCGAGCTGCTTAACTCACATCTTCCGGTCCTCCCAGGCCATCTTCTTCTTCTTCTTCTTCCTCTTCTTCATCATCGACATCAGCCAGATCATCAATATATTTGTTCCGCGTCCTTTTGCGCCGTTTCTGCTGGAAGGACAATTCAGCATTCCAGAACATTGAAGTAGGTGGGAACTAGGTTTCCACACCCTGGGTTTGCCTCTACCATCTTCTTCCTGTGTAAAGACATACATCACATCAGTACGATTCAGCCCATCTCCATCTGAAGTTAGAAAAATAATAAAATCTTGCCCAACCTCGTCGTCCTCTTCATCTTCCTCGTCATCTTCTTCATCCTCCTCCTCCTCCTCTTCTTCAAGATGTGCGCCCTTTGAAGGTGATTCGTTGGGTTCGGACCCGTCGTTTCCAAATATGGCTTCTTCATCGTCTCGGAGAGTCGACATACTGGGTATTCAAGAGGCGTGTGACGAATTGGTTGGTTAAATCTTCAGAGCATCTCCAACGGCCCGGGGGTGGATCATGTCACCCCTGGCGGCCCGCAAGTCAGTTTCCCAAAATGTTACACATATTTCACATACACCCAAATAATGGACTGTCAATCCAAGCGGGGGTGGATTGCTTGGACCAGACATGAGACGTCGCATCCTTGTCAGCATACCGCCAACCCTTTCCAGTACCCCACATACCATTTCGATAGCATAATGGACTTTGTTGAACACATGGAATATCTGGAAGACGACGATGATGTTCTTGCATCTATTCAAGCCACACTCGCACTCCATCTAATACAAATCACCAAGAAAAAAATCAAGCACGGCGGTTCTACAATTGGACGTAGGGAAATCATCCGTAACCGACTTCAAGGCCATGTTCAATTGCACAACGATTATTTTTCGGAAAATCCAACTTATCCCGACAACATTTTCCGTCGTCGTTTCCGGATGCAAAGAACCCTCTTCCTCCAAATTGTCGATGCGATCACTCAAGAGGACACTTACTTTGTTCAAAAAAGGGATGCTGCCGGACGATTAGGTTTTTCTCCACTACAGAAAGCAACAGCAGCAATGAGATTGCTGGCCTACGGATACAGTGCAGATTCCATCGATGAGTATCTCCGAATCAGTCAGTTTGATCTTACCTTTTTCAGGGCATTTTTCAAAGCGCTGACTCTATTCGCTGACTCTATTGAATGAAATTGATTCAGGCGAAAGTACTTCACTTGAAAACCTTAAAAGGTTCTGTCGGGCCATTACTAAAATCTACAGTGAGACATATCTACGAAGTCCCAACGAACACGATCTAGCAAAAATCTTGGCGGTATCTGAAGCGCGAGGTTTTCCGGGTATGCTGGGGTCGCTTGACTGTATGCATTGGGTCTGGAAGAATTGCCCAGTTGCTGATCATGGACAGTACATTGGGAAAGAAAAGGAACCAACGATTGTTCTGGAGGCCGTTGCCTCCCACAATTTGTGGATATGGCACGCATTCTTTGGCCTCCCCGGAACACTCAATGATATCAACATTCTCGATCGGTCTCCTATTTTCCGGCAACTCCAAGATGGCAGTGGTCCATCAATCAAGTACACCGTCAATGGGAACGACTATAATTTGGGCTACTATCTTACTGATGGGATTTATCCCAAATACTCAACTCTGATTCATTCAATATCGGCACCGCAAGGTAAAAAAAAGAAACACTATGCAAAGATGCAGGAGGCCTATCAAAAAGATATTGAACGAGCGTTTGGAGTATTACAATCCCGGTACGCTATCATCAAAAATGCGGGTCGCTTATGGAAAGAAGACGAGCTTGCTATGATAATGAAGACAGTTATAATCCTTCACAACATGACCATAGAGGATGAAGAAGGAACAGCCTATGAACAGGATTTCAACTATCATCAATTACCTCACACCGAAGCTTCAATAACCACAAACGACTCATCAGACCCCAATTTCAACGCTTTTCTATTGCGCTATCAAGCAATCCGTGACCTTCAAGGCCACAACCAACTCAAGGAGGACTTGATCGAGCATTTATGGGACAAGCTTGGCTCGTCTTCTGATGATACTTAAATGTAGATTATCTCTCTATATTTAATTATCAACCTTGTTTTTTTTACTATTTCTTTATTCATGTTGATAAGGAAAATAAATCAAAAATTTAACTACAAATACAATACTACTCAGGGCGATTAAGTATTGCTTGGCGCTTCTTTTGCCAATAGGATTTGGTTTCCTCATCAAAGCCACTGATATCCATCGACATGATTCGATCATCAGCGGCAGATTGCATTGCATTCTTAACAGACTGCATTCGCTCCTTGGAGAGTTTCACGAGTTCCTCTTGAGCTTTGAGGACTTTCTCCAACATTGCGTCCTCGTCACGTTTCCTTTTGGAGGCTTTGTTGCCATCGGGTCGGGCATTCGTTCCAAGAGTGCTTCGATCGGGGTTTTCCTCGTTTTCATCAGCTTGGCCGCTTCCTTGAGGACTGGCGGTTTGAAGGTCCTCGTTTTGAGCACTGCTTGTATCAGTCGGGGTTTTTGAAGCTCTTGTGTCGCCTATTTTCTTCGTTTTTAGCTCAACCTCTTGCTGAGTTGCTTGCCACTTGGGGGTATCCTTTAATATGCCCCAACAGTGGTCAAGATTAAAAGCTGATCCATGTGTTGCCTTGTATAATTCTTTGGCCTCGGCGAGCTGACAAGAAGGAAACAAATAAGAAAATCATAAATCAAATCACTAGAATGTAGAATGACATGACTTACAACATCATCACGAGATTTTCCACTTGTGATTCGACGTTCAACCTGGGAATAACAGCCCCCAAATTTGTTGCAAACTTTCATGATATGGCCCCAACGACACTCAACCGCATTAACCAATCGTACCGGAAGCGCTTTAAATTTCTTCAACGTTTTCTTCTCGGAATTGAAATCGTCCACAAGCTCCGTATAATACTTGTGTACACGCTCCCAGAAGGTTGCCCCCTTCTGTCCGACTCCAACAATACTGTCACGACTCGTATTCAACCAAGCAATGCAAAGTTGCTTATCTTCATCAATGGTCCAGTTGGGACTTTTCTTCTTCGTCTCAGTTTTCATGATTTCGACACCGTCCAACTTGATTACATTGATTCCATCCAAATTTTTTGGTTCGTCTTGCAAGATGTTGCTGTTGTCCTTATGTCTTGGTGAGGAACGCGCTGGGTTTTCTCTTGGTGTCGTGGGGAACATTGAATCAAGTAGTATTGGATCGAGTGGAATGTTTTTTGACCCCATATCTTGTACGTATATGTCTGGATATTCTGTGTTGAAAATGTTAAAAAAAAGGAAAAAATGTGACGGCCAGTCGACGAAGCAGCAGATCTGGCAGCTCGTCAAGGTGGATGCCAAAGCTGCCAAGAGTAGCAGGCAATGGCAGCTTTTATCCACCCCCGGGAGCTTTGGCAGGTCTGGTAGCAGCCCCGTTGGAAGCAAAAAAAGCAGCGCGGGCCGCCAAAGTTCATTCCGGCCCGCAAAATAGCAGCTCCGTTGGAGATGCTCTCACGATGTCAACTGGAATCTTGTGGTGGTGATCGGGTGACGCCGCGACATGGTGCCCCGGCGCACCGCAATTCACCGCTACCTTTCAAACTTGAGCGGAAACTATATTTAAAACATTTACCATAAAATCAACCAACGGCCTGCTTATCAGTTTCCGGGACTGCTTGTCTTATCTATTTCACTTCAAAAATTCATAAAATTTTAGCCACCCAACTGGCTTACTTCCCCCAATCAATGTGTCTCTCCCCACTACACACTCCGCCAAACATCATTGTATCCAATTCCCAAATCCGGCATGACATCAGTTGAATAAATCTGATGCTATATTAGAAAAACTGGTGTTTGATCTACCACAACTAGATCAGTTATATCTACCTATAATGATGGTAGTTCTATAGAGATTGGAGTACAAAATGCCCATTGGCTTGCTTGATATTTATCTGGCCTATATTTGGTTCTCAAAGAACTTGAACGGCCTACCATTCTTTTTCCATTAATAAAAATGAAAGTTGCATCAGTTCAACATATTTAATTTCAAAATAAATGAATTTATGTCAGATTTTTCCATATGATATAATACCTATTGGGCTAAAATTTAGGGGATTAATAGATGTACCTGATTTTTCCACATTTATACCCAGTTTTTCCAGGGATGTTTCTCCCTTCCGCCCCCCCCCCCCACCCCGCCCCTCACTGGATTTTGATTAATGCACACCCACACTTTTTAATTTTTAAAATCTCACAACTAGAGGGGTGTGTGCCCTGCATGTCCATGAAGGAAAGGGCATGTAGGTCACACACCCATGAAGGAAAGGGTATGTAGGTCACACTCCCATGAAGAAAAGGGCATGCAGGTCACATGCCCCTCTTGGATGTGTGGCAGCTTCCAACATGCTGGCTTGCAGCTGCACAACCCTGGAGGAAGGGTGTGTGTGTTACCCACCCTCCAGCCAGCCCCTCTCCCCTTGACTGGAGGGATCTCCTCTGGTCAAAGAGGCTGTATAGCCTCTTTGACTGGAGGGAATGAGACATGACTACCAGGATAGTTAGGTTTTATTTCTCATGGTTCAACACATCAGCTCTGCTATAATGTGTTTTGACTAACATACCACACAAAATGTCATAGAGAAATATTATTAATGGTTGGACAATCATGGATGTATGGGTTGGGCAACTGTACTAACTCAATTAAAATGAAAAATATTTTTAGTGTATCTAAATGAGAAAATTGTCAGCTTTCTGTACTCTACTCCACTTGCTGTGGCGTGTACAGTAAGGACTAGAAGAATACTTTTACACTAAAAAGTGTAATAAAGCAAGTACCAATAAAAATAATAACTTAAGTGTTATAAAAACACTAAGTATCACAAAAGAACAGGTTATCACCCTGCTGCCAAAACTTCTGTTATGGGAATAAATCCTCAGAAGGGCTAACCAGATTGATACACGGTTCTTCCAATCCAATTAAAAGGGATTTAATTGATTGGGGGGGATTTTGTTGAAGAATTTTAACTATAAGATAGTATATAAATGATAAAGGCCAGTCCTCCTTACTTACAGGAGAAGGTGAGCGCCTTTGTAGCTTATAATAAGTTATCTAGTGTATGTTAAAATTGATGGGGGGAGGATGTCTTCAATTTGGTGAAGAAACCTCCTCCTTAAATAATAAATATTTTGTATTAATCCCTCTGTAATTTATTTGACAGTGGGGATTGGGGTCATGTTGACAGGAGAATCTGATCAGCCTGTTCGTGGTAAGAAGTGAAATATAGTGTCATTTTTAATTAAAATGATGCCATATTTATTTCACATTAATTAATTTAATTTAATGTTTGTTTTTCTTAATTAAACTAAATAATTATTAATCACATGTACATGTAACTTCCTTTGGGGTTAGTGCTTGGAAAAGCGCTTGCTCTGGAGAGTTAAACATGTGGGAATTAATTTATAAGTTATTATTGCATAATTAATATATTTTACATAAAGATTTACCTTGATTTATGTGTAATTTTATACTATAAATTACCATGTGTTAATCTTGGATCTTCCAGGATTTTCAAGAAGAAAACTATGCCAATAAATGGTTCTTTATCCATTTATTGCATGTTTGAAAATTAATTTTCCAAAGATTTTCATTAATTAAATTATAACTTAATTTTGGTAAAAAATAGATATAATTTAAATAAATGATTTTATTGAATGTGGTCATGGGTGTGGCTTGAACTCAGGTCCTTATTTTCATAAAATTTATTACTGAGCCAGTCTTTAGCTGTTAGACTATTGTACCATTTGATACAATAATCAGGTCTAATATTTGTTTGGTCAAGACTATTAATGTAATAAAAGATAATAATAAAAAATAAAGAATAATTATAATTATTCAAGCTTGCAGTTTCAAGTATTACATGTTACATACTACATTTAATATCTTGGTGGCTGACAAAAATTGAGGGGAAAATTTTGTGTTGTTATGTTGTATTCTGTTCCATGAAACTTCCTGTCAGTGCATCAATTTTCATGAAAAATATAGGAATTTAAGCCAGCTCCACTTTTAGTATATTTCCTCAATGTTGGAGTCTGTTCAGAGAAAAAGCAAGAAATATGCTAGCAATTGATGATATCCAAAGCATGTGTTATATCTTTGAAGATATTGTCAGTGCACCAGGAAAAATATTTTGTCACTTGTCTACAAGTGATGTCAAAAAGTACAAAGGCACCTTTGTACTTTTCTACATCACTTTTAGACAAGTGGAAATATATTTTTCCTGGTGGTGAATTATATGAATTCTTGATGTTATGTCTTTTTTTTATTTCCTTTTAGATTGGTTGATGTTCCAAATTTTCTTTCTGACTCTCCTCTCAGTTTTTTTTCCATGTACTTAAAATATTCATCATCATCAGAGAACAAGATCATTGTTTTTGATTATCCTAGTCAAAAGTAGATTATAGCCCCTATCATCCTGAAGATTCTTTTTAGGACCTCTTAGTGAGGGAGGGCTACCAATATAGGAATACAGATAACTATTAGACTTTCTAGTGGAATATCCGGACCTTGTATGTGACAGGTCCATCTTTTTAAGGTGTAGAGTTTGAGTGTTTTATGGTTGTAATATTGAGATATATAATTACTTTCTTAATAGGATTGATGGAGGGAAAAGAAAGCAAAAGAACAAAGATTTTGCCACAAGGAAATTTTCCTTGTGTTCTGTTACAAGCCTTTTATAATCTAAGGATTCATCTTAGAAGTTACTAGAAACGACCTTAAAGATCATAATAAAAGAACCTTCTCAAATAAGAGAGAGAAGAATAGAAGTTTCAACTCATTTCATGGTTACAACTCTAAATCTATAAAATACTATGGATTTATGACTGAAGTTTGTTACACTCTTGTTCTTTCCAAACCAATAATTGAAAATATGCCATGAAACTGACATGATATATGATGGTAGGTTTGATCAGCTCAAATTGGATTCTCTTAATATCAATAAATCAGACAATTTCATAGCAAATTGGTTTACTTGAAGCTCTTTCTTTCCACCCTCATCAATATCTGTCCAGAAACCTTTGAGAAAATTCAAGATGCCTTCAATAACTTTCTCAGTTACACTTGTGTCTTCATGTTGGTGTAATACTGCAAGGTAGAGTACAGTCAAGCTGGTCAAAATTTTGTTGATGTGATATATCTGGTTAAATGCAAGGCTTCCAGTTGATATGCTTCTGTCAGTTTCTCGTTTGAGGAGTTTTTCATCCTTGTTTCCAGAAGATTCCTCAATGGGTCTATCATTTCTTTGAAGGAGATTTCGAACCTTCAAAGCCTAATCCTTTCATCTGAAATCATGAATATGTTCTTTAAGACTATTAACTGTATATTTGCTTGCATTGCTGGGATAGTCAAATTCACTCTTGAAATGTGTGTAAGTCTCAACAATAGCAGCTTCTTTCTTCCCTGAAATATTTCTAATGTTCTTGAATTTTTTTGTCATTTCCTTCAGAATTCAACATCTGTAGAAACTCTAACATCGAATCGGTTGTAGTTCCTAGCGAGGTACCCGGAATCGGGTCACGGCTGCTGATCTTGTGTGAGTTTCTTTTGATGAAATCCCAATTGTGAATATTCAAAATTTCATGGGTAGACGGCCTTGATTGTCGTGAAATCTCATTCTGGTTTCGATTACTGAATGTATCTTTCACAATTCTGATCAATGGACTATGAGACCCGGAGGAATTTGAAGCGTAATCTTGGATGGTTCGAGCATTATTTCGAACACCGCCTTGTTTTGGTCATTTGATGGAACTTGATGCTTCCTTTCCACACAAGACTTGCTTTTTGCACGGCATGTTCCTTGATCATCGGCCTTTCGTTTGAGGTCACTGGATTAGCCATAAGTGATGGAGGATAGAGCCTGCGGGGAATCTTCACAAGGTAATACCTCTGTCGTACATCCAGAGACAACACTGAGGGAATTATCTGCCAAGTTTCACCTTGAAACTTGAGAAGTCCATGGCATCCTTAACTTGGGTCTCGTCCACATGTGGTACTGTGATAGAGTTGATAGCCGAAATTCAACCCGACAGCATCTTGCCACGCTAAGTATCTGTCTGGGCGGCCGCAGGGTGATACGAATTGTGCTTCTGGAAGTTGTTGCTCCGGGACCGAGTGTTCAACAGTGTGGAGCTCTGGCATGTGCGATGAAAGTTTATTTGAAGAATACTCATCTTCTCTTCTACATTCTGTGTAGTACGAAAAACTACTACGCAGACGGGTTAAGAAAACACCAACAGAGCATGTTTGGATGCATTTGCTGCAGGCGGGGAGCTTCAACCTCATAATGATGTTCCGTGACTGAAATCCATGTGAGTCTCAAGTGTTTGTCCACCCAATTAGAATGTTTTAGAACCTTTTTGTTTTGCTGTTAAGTTGGTGCCCTAACTCTATTTACGTAGTCACATGTGTCTAACCTAAGATTAAGGGTCGGTAAATACTTGAACGAACAGAACCAATAAAATTGGTGAGTAAGGTTCCGTTTGGGCTGTCCTGCACACTCTGCTCGGAGAATCCAGCAACCGATAGCTCATTAACATTACACATGAAAAACATTCATTATATTCCCATTGTTTTTAATCATTCGGCCTTTTTTTAGTTCGAATATAATCAGCCCTCTTGATTTTGTAATGTATGGCCAGAGGCGTCTAAAAAACCAGATAAGACACTCAATCCTAATTTTGGTTTTATTAAAGCCAGAAAGCACAAGAAATCAGTTTCCAACTTGTATTTTTTGGCGACCCGCGAAAGAATCGTGGTCTGCTTACCCAGAGCTTAATCAAACCGTCCCAACTAGCCGTAACCAACTTTGACTAATAAAAAAGCGTCGGGTCAGTTTCAAACAAAGAAATTTGTCTAAAAAGAGTACGACAATGAGTGGGAAGGGAACAAAAGAGGAAGAGAAGAAAACAGACGGTTTCATGAGGGAGCCAAGAATGACTAATAATCACTTGATCGTGACATTTTAATCTTTTGAGGATCCTACACGACTTCCAATCCCAAAAGACCATACTCCCAGAACCATCGCCCGAGCTCAAGAATTTCCCATCGGGCGAAAAGCCTACTTCACATGCATAACCAGCAATCGTGTGTCCCGCAAATCGTTTCTTCCGGTTTTGCTTGAACGAATCCGCTGAGTAGATCAGCACTTGGTTATCTAATGACTGCATCGCTAACCATTTGCCTTTTTTCCCGACAAAAAATAAATGGAAAATTAACATTTAATTCGTCAAATTGCATGCCCCCCCCCGCAAAAAAACAGCCTTCGCAGGGACTATTTTTTTTGGTGAAAACATAGATTCGAGACGTAGCCTTACTGTTGGGGTGAAGAGTGACAGCAGGCATACTGTGCATAGCAGGTTCGGCGATATACTTGATCACGACGGGAATATCGAAGTCCCAAGCCCGCATAGTTTTGTCGTCAGAAGTAGTAACAAACCTTCGATTTTCGTCGACGAAGGTAATTGTGTTTCTATCGCCGATAACTGCAAAGATCAGTCCAAGACCTTCCCGATAGAGGGGAAAAAAAGATGGCCCACACTGGACCTAAGTGTTGATCATACTCTTGAGTAATCTCGCCTGAACGCATGTCATACTGAAAGAAGAAAAATACACCCGGGCAACATTGAACATCAATATATAAACTGGCGGTCTGGGAAGTTCTCTTTTGCCCACCTGAATAATCTTTTTGTCTGACATTCCGGCCAGAAATATGTGCTGCTTGTCATTATCGGGATGCAACTTGACGCAGTAAGGAATCTTGCCATTTGAGAATGCTTGTACACAATGTCCTACATGAACCCAACGTTGAAAAGAAATTATGGATCAGACCAAAAGCATAAAGGACGGTCAAGCTAAAGATTAATAAACTGCTCGTACCAGTTTCGGTATTCCATAGCTTAATTTGACGGTCGTATCCGGCCGATAGAAATTGTTTTCCGTCGTTTGAGAATGTGACATCTCTGACAGCCTTGGAATGACCCATAAAAGTTCTCAGGCACTTTCCATCGTGGTAAACATCCCAAAGCTGCAAAGGAATAGAGAGAGGAAGAAATGCATTGTTAGTTGAAGTAATGATCGATCGAATGCAAATGAGTACTTACTTTGACCCGAGAGTCCATACTTGCGCTGAGTAATAGATGTCCACTTTCTGGAAAGAGTCTGATGGCCGAAACAGCCTTAGTGTGGCCCATCCAGGTGTGAATACAACGTTTAGGTAGGAAGCATTCGCTGGGAGGATCGGTCGAGAGCAAGTCGACGTCGAGGTCGGTGGGCACGTGCATGTAAGTCCGGCCTTGGTAATCGTGTAAGCTTTTGGCATGCAGGGTAGATTTTTCTTCCCCGTAAGCGACTTCGCGTTTAGCTTGGCCCTTTTCGGTGGCCTGCTTCTTGACGACAGATGACGAGGTGCTAGCTCGCTTTGCGGCCTCGTACTCTTCTTCGTCTGGACCGACAGGTTCGATGTGTTCGTCATTCCAGCCCGCCCATGGGCCTTTGTATTCGCGTGACTTGGTCGGGGGCATCGGTGGGCCCTCCTCCCCCTCCTCCCCATCCTCCTCCTCTTGCTCCTCGTCAAACACGCCTAGCTCGCCTTTGTCCTCTCGCTTCCGTTTCACCGTCTTCTTCATCGCCTTCGTTAACTTCATCTCCGAGGCAAGCATCCCTCCGTTCTTGTATGCTGCATGAACATCCCCTACAAAATTTAGTGCTGGGTTTTCTGAGGTCGATGAAATTATTGACGGGTTCTTGGCGTATTTGAGGACTTGGAAAGTTCTTTGCTGTCGATTAAAATCGACATCATTGATAAATTCTTCTTCAATGTGGCCTGTACTTGTGTTTTATTTTTTTCGAATAACAATGGAATGAATCATCAGAAAAACACAAAGCGCCACAAGAAAAAAATGAACAAAATGAGGATTGTGTTTTCCACAATTGACTGACCATTTAGTGTATTCATCTTTTCTAACTTCCGGCTTGAAAACGGATTTTTAGGTCCTTGTTTTGGTAAAATCATATCTGAGTACTTGACGTTCACATTCATCTCGGTGTCCGATGTTCTGAGAATGAGCGAAGTAGATGATGATTGGTCCTGTAAGACATTTAAGAATGATCGAGGTTTATGTCAGCTCCACCGTCAATACACGTCTGGGGAATATGGGGCCTGGAGAAATTGGTGGAGGAGCTCACGATGGCTGGAATGACGTGGGGGACTGTTGTGATGATTTGTTTGTCGAGCGGATTTGATGGCTCGGCGACCTGCTCTGGCTTGGTCTTATTTGAGAGTGACTCTTTAATTCCAAAAACGTCTCCGTTGATATTATCGATCTCATCCTCTGGATCCGATCCTGGCGGGCTTTCCTTGCGTGCAGTAGTAGTGGTGGTGGTGGTGATATCATCGGTCTGCTGGGTGACTTCCTCTTCCGATCCGTATCCACCTAGAATTCCGTCCATTTCCAGTTGACGGTAAACAGTCGAGTATGTAGCAAGTGTCCTTCGGGTTGCGAGTGATTGGCTGAATTGACTATGAAGGTGGTGGGTGGGGCTATTAGTTGAAGATAGTTTTTTTAGAGGTGCTTTTGAAAAACGCGACCAAGGTTGGCTGTCACAGCTCTGTCTTCGGAACCTAGCATCTGTCACAATGTCCTGCCCCAGAAGATTATATGTTGTGTTTTTATCAACCATAGCCTGCGGATTCCAAGGATTTCACCCAAGGATTCCATTTTTTTGTGAAATCTGCTGTGTACCATAGCACAGTTTTTCCACCTTTGGAAACCGCCGAAAAGAGCACTTTTTCCTGGATTTGAAAAAATAGCTCACACCTTTTTTTTTGGCCTTGGATTCCACTCTCTGGAAATCATCAAGTACCCTCTCACATCACCATCATCAATCATCACCACTCTCCTCATTTCTGAAACCAATCCTCCTGCAAATCAACTCGAACCCAGTCTTTTTGGACTAGCTGCAACCCCAAAAAGGCCCACAGAACAACCATTGATTTCCTCTCCCGCCACCATCCAACAATCTCAGACACAGAAAACTCCGCCAAGCAATACACCAAAGACCCCTAGAGCTAAAAATCAAATAATAAGCTGAACATGAAAAATGATGGAGAAGATTTGGGCAAAGAGGATTCAGAATAAAGCAAAAAATCAGGGAAGAAGGCCAACCATACCTGGACAAGTGAACAGAAGACATCACTCCTTACATTCATTATTAATCAGATTCTGTTGGGGAAGGGTTGTGATAATGGAAATATCAAGCCAGAGGCTTGGACAGTTGTGGTGAAAGATATGAACAAGTGATTTGGATTCACTTTCACTGCCAATCAGCTCAAAAACCAGAAAGTATCAACAAGAAAACTCTATATCAATCAGAAGTTTCTCCTGGCTCAGTCGGGTTTTGGGTGGGATGAGGTTAGCGGCATGGTCACAGCGGATGATGAATTATGGTCAGCACTTATCAAGGTGTGTAATATTCTATGATGTTCTCTATTATCTTTGAATCAATAATAATCACTCCTTTTTTGAATCAGGCTCATCCAAAAAAGAAGTTTGCCCACCTCAGACAAAATCTGATCCCATCTTATGATCTATCCAAGCAACTCTTTTCCAAAACCTACGCAACTAGGAGCACAGATTTGAAGCCTGGAGAAGTTGCAAACAACACTGTTGTTGAGCAAGATACTGATCAATTGTGTATGACTGGTCTGTCCCCTAATTCAATCATCCAACAGAAAATCAAAGCCAGCCAACAAAGAATATTCATTGTCCAATGATTATGATTTTGAGATTGCTGCTCCAAAACAGCTAGAAAGTTCTGTGCAACAACCTGCTTGCGGTTGTGTTACAGTGCTTGAAGATGAGCTACTGTGACTGGAATGAAGACCCCATCAAGAGCACCAAGGAAATTTTTGAAAGGAACATACTTAGGGTCTTGAAGCTGTTCTGGTTTAACTTTGGCAGGATTTAAATTGATATAATTGGGGTAAAATGCCACCAACGCGTCCAGGACATTGTGGAAGTACCTGGAACCCAAAAAAGACATGCCAAATTGTCAGCACAGGAAGATACACATTAAAAGTGAAATGTAGTACCTTTGAACAGTATACAAACCACAAAAATACTTGATTTCCATTTGCTTCATTGAGTTTTTGCTGACAACTCTATCAAGGAACATCAGTACTTTTTCTTCAACTGTAACTGATTGACCTTTTGCAAGGAAATTTTTGCATTGGAATTCCACCACAAGGGACTCAAAGGTATTACAATTGAGGGCTGTGACTTCTCAGAATAGCTTGGGTCTTCCTTAATAGAGGAGGAATCTGGCTAGGGTTGCTTTACCACCATTGCTGTAATAGGCCTTGGTATTGCTTGTTACCAGGAGTATAAATATTCCAACCAACACAATTGCTGCCCGTATCAAGAGGTTTTGTCAGAGCTGGTTTTTTTGGAGCTGGTTGTCCATGGTTTATTGGTGAGGCAATGATGGGATGAAGTGTGTTTGGTAGTACTCTATGGTACACTTTTTAAGAAACCGGGGATTTTGAGACCAGAAAATCCAAGCAGAAAAAAAAACCAAATAACATATTTAAAATTTGGGGGTGCAGAATCTGGGGTCAAAATCCCCAGAAAGCTATGGTACAGGCCCTTAATGCTTGGAATTTTTGAAGATTTTTTGATGGCAAGTTTATGGGCTTAAGGGCACAGCCCCAGTTTAATCTTCAGGTTTCTGCCACACTTAGCATTGGGATTCAGCCATGATGATCATTAATGACCTGATCATTGGTTTTGAAAAAAATTAAAGATTGTTTTTTTGACAGATTTTTTCATGCAACCAACCCAACATACAAAAGGGGATCTGGTTGGCCAAAGAAAATAAGGAAGAGGAGGTGCGGTCTCAAAGATGTGTCAAACATAATTTTGAGCTAAACAAGTTCAAGGATAACTTCAAAGATGAAGATAGGTGAACTCAAGGGATAAATTAGTACTCAGCAAGGATTATTGCTAGCTGAATGTTTCAGTAGTAAGCGTAAAACAATGTTATATTGATGAACTGAGGAAAGAGAAAATAGATGAAGAAATTACAACAGCATTTGTAATAAAGAGAAAGCTTTTGAAACCTGCTCTGAAACTGGAACTCATTGCGGAAACATGCGCGCTCATACCGCGCTTGTTTACTTATCTCATCAATTGACACCTAGATGATTCTTGTTTAAACAATTGCTCATTGATACAGAAGACGCCGAACAACATTGACTTCTTTTCACTCAGACTTCATCTTCCCTTGCTTCCCTTCTCCTCGTCGATCTCTCTGTGCTCTCTTCTCACAATCAAGATCTCATCAAGATCAACTCTTCAAATCAATCATCAACAAGTCTCGGTAAAGCTTTAACAAGGACCGCCTACACTAGCTTTCCACTTGGTGAGAAATGTGACCTTACAACACAATCCTCTCATTGGTCACATTCAATCTCATCATGCTAATCTTATTCATCTCTTCATTAGTTGTCTATATTCAGATCTTTAAGCACTTCTTTTTAGTAATATACTATTCTCAATACTTCTAGTCTGGGTTTGTTTTCTTTACTTTATCTCTCTCTTTTTATTTGTCATAACTAATCAATACACTTGATCACTTAGCTTCTGTCAACTAAACTTCATCTTTAAAAATCTTCAGTTATTCTTATACAGATTATCATCTGTCTCAGGGTTTGTCTCATATCTATTACTTTCATCTCTGATGTACCTGCATTACTTGTTATTTTTTATCTAACCTCTTTTATTCTAGTTTTTGGTCTTATTACTCTGAAATACAGTCTTAGGTTCATTAAAAGCTACTGTTATTGAAGAAGATGTGTTGAAGGCTAATGGCAGAGTATTTACTCAAGGCAAGAGTTACAAAGATGTTCAAAGATGATCAGTAAATGAAAAGTACATAAAGGATGTTCAAATATAAACTATTAAACTGAAAGCACATGATAGTTGAGGGTGAGTTGTCAAGTGAATGTCTTTGAGTCAAAGTTGAGATCCCTAGATGGGAAGTGCAAGGCTATGTTAAGATACAGGGATGTCACAAGGACAAGGGAAGACAGGTAGTAGTGGGGAGGAAAGGACTGCGGGCTCAACTTAGTTTATCATTACATTAGGTTTACATCATGTGTCTACATAAGTAGTTGTGTTTCAGATAGTTCTCTTCTTTTCTTTTCTTCACTCATCTTTTTATGTCTCTCATCAACCTGCACCCTCAACAGGTGCATATTTCTCTTTGCTTGATCTCTTCAGTCCCATCATTCAACTGTGCTCATCTCACCAGTATTCTGGTATTTCATAGGTATTGTCTCTAGACTTTTCTTTTCTCTCTATTGCTGTTTCTTTCTTTTTCTTGTCATGCAATGCCACTCATCTTTTTATGTCTCTCATTGACCTGCACCCTCAACAGGTGCATATTTCTCTTTGCTTGATCTCTTCAGTCCCATCATTTGACCGTGCTCATCTCACCAGTATTCTTGTATTTCATAGGTGCATATTTCTCTTTGCTTGATCTCTTCAGTCCCATCATTTGACCGTGCCCATCTCACAAGTATTCTGGTATTTCATATTGAACAAGTGAAAAGAAAGGTTGTGTACTGTGGGACTTGAACCCACAACCTCAGCATTCATGAGTGATGCTCTAACCATTGAGCTAAGTATGCATTGCCTAATGTTGAATACATTGTGATGTGTATGCTTGTGTGATGATGTATTGACTCCAATGCTGGTATGAAGTCTCACATGGATGTGTTAGCAATGTGTATCAAGCAGTGCCTAGTTTGACACTTCAACAGGCTATTGGAAAACTGAAAATTTGGGAGTGCATTTGAGCTAGTCTGGGAAAGGGTTATTGGATAGCTTCAAAGTGGAGTCAAACTGCCAGGAATGGTAATCCATAGTGTTGGCTGACTGATTTGATTAATTATCAAAGATTAGGTTTGGATGTTCACCTTGGTTAGGTGCCACACAAATGGTAATTGAAAATGTATCAAAGCTGAGCTGCATTCAAAGTTTGATGGATACAGTAATGACTGTGCCATGCTTAGCTGAGCCCATCATCTGCAGCATGACAGATCTTAACAAACCTTGATGCAAATCAGTCCAAGCATTTGTAACAACACAATATATATATATCACTGCCAGAATAATTGCCTAGGCTGAAGTCATTCCAGTGAAAATAGGATGCACTCAACCAATTTAAACCTTTTCAATATGAACTGATGAAATATAAACCCAAGGGACCTCCACTTTGCAAAAAACTCAAGAAAATGCAGGCAGTTTACATGCAAAGGTACACGGGTGCCATTGTACTTTTGCATGTCAACTGCCTACAGTTTCATGAGTTTTCTTTGTAGTGCTCCCCTGGTTTTATGTTTCATTAGTTGAGATCAGCCTATTTTAAATTTGTTGGTTGCATCCTAATTTAACTGGGATTAATTCCACCCAATCAATTATATTATGCATGCTGGCAGTGAATTACTTGCTCCATTTCTGGGAATCAAGCAGGAAATAATTTATGTGAAATTACAAAAAATGGTAAAGGAGCTAGCAGTAATCACTCCAATATTATCCCTCAAATATTATCCCTCAAATAAAAGGACAGATCACCATGAGCTCAGTATATCATCTCCATACAATAGGGGTATCAAATATGACCAAATCCACAATTAAAACCAGTGAATTAGCCCTTTTCAACAAAGTTTCACTTTTGTGAATTCTGAACCATTTTGTCTTGATGTCCATGGTTTTTACAAAGGGTGGAATTTCAAAACCAGTTGATTAGATAATGGTGGATTTGGTCATATTTGATACCCCCTAATCAAAGGGAATTAGGGGATATCAAAATTTGACCAAATCCACCATTGTTAAATTGACTGGTTTGAGAAAATCCACCATTTTAAAGACATGATAGTGCTTTACCTACCCCTTCTAGAACACAATGGTTATTTTTTGTTTTGCTTTGGAAAATTGCCTGGTTAAGTGGATTAGGCCATATTTGATACCCAAATGTAAAACAATTCTGGGAGGATGTTATGTTTTAATTAAACTCATTACCACCAGGAAAGTTAACTGATTGAACTTATTTGTAAATTCAAGGTGGGGGACTTAGTGGGCTGATAGGGCTTAGTTAATCCAATGCATCATTTTCCCATATTTGACCTATGGTGCATTGCTGTGGGACACTCAGGCAAATAAGGGGAAGGTTGCAGCTTTGACTAGAAAAGAAGATAGTCTGAGCAGGGTTTTCACATTGGGTGTCTTCAAATCAACCACAACAAAGTTCATTCAGGAGAGATCAACAATCTCAACTTCCAGAACAAAATCAGAAGGTCTTGCTTTTCATTGTTTTACAGCGAATTTGTTTTCCTGAAAGCTGACAACCTTTTTTGGTGGCTGATTTTGGCAAGCCAGGCAGATTGTTATTTCCGGCTTCCCAGACGCAGCTAGGACCGCCTGGTGGCACCATTCATAGACACAGCAATTGGTCTTGATCCAGAAATTGTCAGACTCTTGCTCGAATTTAGGATTACCCCACCAAGGCATCTGACTATTTAAATTTCGTCAACATTGAAGTGGTTATATGAAATAAGATGGAGGGGTTGGTTTACCGTGATTGACCGATAAGACAAAAGGGACATCAGGAAACCCACTCTGGAAAGGAAATGTTAAACTGGGAAAACACTAGATATGAAAACGCGAGGCTTGCTTAGCGGGTGCTATTCAGCAGGATTTAATTCAGTAGCCGAACTACCGCCAAAATTCTGACTTGTGTCTGGATCGTTCTGTTGGATTTCTAAGACTTTCCACCAACAGTCTGCACTAGCCTCGGTTTGCCACACATTCATGATTTCTTTGGCGATCGACTCAAAATTATGGGTTGCTAGACAGAGGATCGTGGGCCCAGCACCCGAAAGACAAATCCCTAACAATCCTGGATATTTCTCCGGCGTCAGCTCTTGGGTCAATCGGGGTAATGCGGGAATCTGATGTTCAAAGTTGAAGAGAATTAGAACGTTAGTTTTTTTGTAGATTTTCTGTGGAATGGGCAAAGCTGAGTATCTCAACTAATGTTTTTCGGTAAGGTTGATGGATTTTGTCTTGCATGGCCTGGTAGATAAGCTTTGCATCTGGGGGTGATCGGCCAAGTGCGGTTGTCAAAACGGCCAATCTTTGAAAGTTGAAAACCTGAATATTTGATGCGAAAAACTGACTGGTTCATAACATGTAATGCTAGAAGATGTAGGAAGGACCAGAGGAACGGACGATGAACCGAACTTACGATGTCTTTGCGGGAGTAAGATTCCTTTAGAACGTCTCGGGCCTTGCTGGTCGAGACTTCGAATTCTGGTACAACCACCAGGCACTTGATCTCTTTTGCCCAGTTCAGTCGAATGTAGTGTCCGATTCCTTCAGGTGCTCTCGGAGGAGAGCGGCCCCAGTTTTCGCCGGCGTCGGGAGGATATTCAGGGAGGACCTCGGAAAGTGGTATTGACGCCGCCTCGAGATCGGCGGGGGATAGTTCGGAGAGATAAGAGGCGACGAAGCCGCCGAGCAGAGCTGCGGCCACGTTGTCCGGGTGACGCTCAACCATGAGCGCATAATCTAACTTGCGACCGGTGGTGAGGTTCAGATCGCCGAGTGCGTTCGCCAGTTCAACTCCGGCGATGACCGCTGCACCGGAGGAGCCCAAGCCACGTCCAAATGGAATCTCATTGTTGACCTTGATCACCAGTCCCAACGGGAAGGTCGGAATCGAATGCGATCGAAGTACGTAGAGGGCCACCCGAGTGATCAAGTTGTGGTATGGGTCAGTTGGGGCATCGTTGGCTCCAAAACCTCCTTCGTAGACTAGCTTAGGTACCTTTAGGCTTCGGTCAGTCGAGTGAGGGTCCAACGAAACTTCGAGAGTCAAGTATAAGGATAACGCAAGTCCGAGAACGTCGAAACCAGGACCAATGTTAGCCGAGGTACAGGGTACTTTGATAAGCCACTGGAAAATACAAATAAACAAAGCGAAACCAATCTCGTCAGTTTCAGTTTGTCCAACAACGCTGCCCTTGAGGGAAAAGATAGAATTCAGCAAGCAGGAGTTGTGATTGGCTAGGCTTCATCTCTCACTACCGCTGTAGTTCTCTTACTCGTCTCTTACGCGCTTGAGGGTGTTGGATACCTGAACCAGGGTGATTCAATTGAGTAGCCTCCGATGACATTCTTTGTGTTCCTCGTGGCCACTTGATGCTCGCGTATGGGTTGAGGTCGAGGCGAACACACGGGCATCGGGTTTATAGAGAGCGGGTGCTATTTGGGAGCTCGGATTGGGTCGTACACCCTGTACGCGAGGAACGCGTGTAGACCTGTATGATCCAAGAGGCGCCCCCCCTCTGGACGACACCGGGCTCGGTCCGACCTGACGACATATTTGATGTCATCTTTCTGCTTTATCTTTTACTACATGCAGGGGCTCATTACAGTACCACAAATAATTCATTTCCCTGCACCATAGTTTGGTCATTTGAGTTTTATGGTTTCATTCGAGGCCACAAAAGCCCAATTCTCCAGCTCTTGGGAGACTTGATCTCGCATGGTCAAAGTTCAATCCTTGTTACTCGGCACTTTAGTAGGATGAGATGCGGTTTTCTTAGGGTAGCATTCATGACATTCATATGTACAACACTAAGAAAAGTCCCACACAATATCCTCGGGCTGGAAGGGGGGGGCATTCAGTGAGTGGAGGATACACAGGCACCGAAGGTCATATATTTGAGAGCAAGTTGAAGTGTAAGGACAACGAGGCAGAACATCCGGAGAGCTGCATCCAACGAGATAGAGAGGTCTGGTGCCCAAGCGATTAGGGGTGGGCTGTTTATGATTCTTTGCCTGGGGAACAGTTGTTTTGCCAGATGAATCTCCTTACGGGGCGGTACTACGATGATATGACAAAAGACAAATCATCAACTGTGAGTCGATCGATGATACGGTTTGGTTAGCCCAAGTGCAAATAGATCTCACTGACCCCTTGGGCCGTCCCAGCGTGGCTACAACAATATCCTACTTCTCCGTCTAGGCAAAGAAATAGCCCAAGCGTTCCCCCACTCGCATTTGAAACTGTGTCTAGTGATCAGTGAGAAATGTTATGTCAACTTATCTGAGTAAATAAGCAAAGTGGTGATCATGACTAGAAAATATGTTACTTGTTTGACCGGATCCGGGCCCTGTGTACACACATACTGCCTTAGGCAGTGCCGTGGTGGGGCACTTGAATTGACTGATTACAAGCCCGGCGTGGGCCAAGATCATGCTGATCAGGAAAGCTATCATTGTTGGTAACTGCATGCTGCTGGAGTTTGAAGAGATTGGTGAGTGTGAGGGAAAAGAAGAAGTGATTGAGCGGGTTTTTTCAGTTGTTTGTTCTGTTTATGTTCAAGTCAAAGAAAATAAGGAGATGCTGACGTGCTATTAAAACGGTGTGGAGTCAACGGTGAACACTTGCAAGAGGTTCTGGTGAAGATGGAGGTGGATGGTTGGTGCCAGCATGGAAACAAGGGTGCTATTTATAGACATGATTTTGGTATGACTATGAAATGTAGAGAGAGAAACGTGTTGTTGAGTATCTTGGGATTGTTGTAGCACAGTGACCTACGAGACCACCGATAACCCCATATAATTTGTCACAAGTCATGGTTATGACTTGACATGGGATGACACTGTAGCTTAAGGACGTAATGAAGCTTTGCATCCTTGGGCTACAACACCCTCCCACTCGACGAGACCGTCCCCACCGCAATACACCACCGGTGCACTTCGGAGGGGGGCGGTTTGTCCTCATGTCTGTAGAGGCACGAGTATGTAGTACGAGGATGACAAACAAGAATCTGTAGATTGCATGAGGGAGAAAGCCATAATGTGGCTGTAAATACATAGTATTTATAGTGCACATTATGTAAGGAAAAGAATGGAAATGGAAATGAAGTGACATGGGAAAGTCTGACGTCTTGTCGAGACCATCCTATACGTCTTCATGACGTATAGTGTAGTGATGAGTAATCTTTACATAAGATTATGTAATCAAGCTACAACACCCCCCCACTTGACAAGACCGTGACTTGCCCAAACAAATGGGGAGGGAGCTGATTGGAGGTTGTAAAATTGTTTGGCTGAAAGAGATCAATGTGAGGAGTGATTTGATGATTTATGAGGATTGGGACAGTTTTTGTGATGAATATTGATGGGAAAGGATGAATTGAAGCAATCGGTGGACCAGGGATTGGTAACAATCGATGGATGGATGGAAATAGAAGAGGGAGTAATTAATAAAATTTAATGAGTCAAGACAGCCGCGGCCAACGGTGGGTCAGGACGAAAGAGGTTGGGCGATACCGATCCATTCAACTGGTACGGGGGCACCTCGAGATAGTTGACATGAACAAATATGTCCGTCGAGCTGAACAGAGGCAGCAATGATGAAGTCGTAGGGGCTGAAGTTGACACAGTTTGAAGTGGTAGCGGGCCTTGATGGGTACCAGGCTGAGTCGATGGCCGTCCTCGTCCTCGGCCGTCTTGGTCGTTGTGACCTCTTCCTCCGGATCAATGTAGACAAAGCTCCAGTGGGGGAGGGTGAGGGGAGCGGGTTAGCAGTCAACGGCGACAAGCCTCACGGCTTCGATCCAAGCTAATGTCCGAGCAAGTCTGCGTACAACGGCTGCGACCTCTAGACTCTGGTTTGGAAGGTGGGCCAGTAGAATGGGGAATGTGGATTACGACGGGTTCGGTGAGATGCCTTCGGAGGAGCCAGACTTGCTATCTGGGTCATCATTTTTTTTTTTTTTATGAGATGCTCAAACCATGTTCCTGAGAAGACTCCAAGTGGTCAAGGGTCCTTGAGCAATGAACCACCGGCTCAGTCTGGTTGTTGCAAGATAGGCTGTCAATCGGGACTGTGAATCATCTGAACCAAGGGTTGGAACCGAGCTGGTGGGGCCAATGGGCTGAGGATGATGGTTAGCAGAGTGGTTATAGGGGGCGGCAAGGATGACGGCATCAAACGGTTCTAAACCGCTGCTTTACTTGGGTGATGGGAGCCAATCCAAAGGATGATTGTAACAGGATAGCACAGATGAGATCTATCCTACTCTCTGACTTCTAACTCGTTCAACCTGTGCGTTGGTGGGTGATAGAGAGGGCAGCCAAGGAGGTAAATTTGAAGGCGAAAGGACCAGGTTTGAGGGGAACACCTAGTAGGAGCATTTGGAGCCTACGGGTGAGCCTGGCCATCTGAACAAGCTGTTGAGGCTACTGAGACTGTTCTGATACAAGTGAGGGGAGCCACAGTTGGAACAGTCAAATGGACTGGACTTGGGGTCAACAGGCGAGGTGTTGGAGGAAGGCAGAAAATGAGACTGGCCGGGGTAGAAGGGATGACCCGGTCAAAGAAAGGTGTCGTATTGCTGAGACCAATGACCAAAGCAAGCACTGGAGCGTCAAGCGCTTCTGATGCTCCCGACGCTTGGATCTCTGTAGGATCCAGCCTGGAGAATGTCTCTCGTCTTTGATCGTCAAATGCGTTCGTTGGGTGGCGGAGGTGGGTTGGCTGCAAAGCCCGTTGCTGAGTGCAGTGGCGCTTCAGTGCGGAGTCAGATGGGTCCGACAGGGTCTGGGATGCGAGCGGGAGATCGGAGAGCTGAGTAGGTATTTGTTGTTGGTACTTGAAGTAGGGGTGGATGTGTTGATGAGAAATGTTGAGATGTTGAGATGTTGTGGGTTGGCCGATGGAAGGATGGAAAAGTGATGTAGGCGATGAGCAGGATAAGTGGTCGAGGTGGAGATGATGAGGCGTGGGGAGGCAGGGGATGCGCACTAGAGAAACCGCGATGGGGATATGTGGTGTTATTATCTCAACAGGGGGAAAGACCTCTAGCTGTGGCGACGGAAGCAATGGGTGAGGCGGGCACTGAGGATACAGAGTGAAGGAGTGGAGGGTGGCTGAATGCAGGGAAGGATGGAAAAGAGGAGGGGAAAGGGCAGAGAAAGTTGTTGATTTGATGGCTGAGGTGGTAGGGTGAAGTGATTTAGTAAAAAAAATTACAACCCCCCCATTTTGACATCGTCCAAGAATTTAGCAGCATTTGTTGTTTACCGGATGGGAGATATAAGGGAAAGTAGTAGAGTAAAGAGTGAAATCAAGAAAAGGGGATACTAGTTAGGAATACAGGGTGCCACACAGGCTAAGGTTGCCACACAGGCCGAGGTTGCCACACAGGCAAAGGATGCCACACAGGCAGAGGATGCCACACAGGCAGAGGGTGCCACACAGGACTAGGATAAAGGAAACTACACAGTATAACACTACACAACACAACACGACACAACACAACACGACATGATAACAGAGAGAAACACTACGACTCAGTAACTACATTATGACAGAGAAAAATATCACACTTTCAATTCATTTGGCGGACCATACAGCCAAAAATCCGGTATAATAAATAAATAAATAAAGTTATAAAGGTCTAAAAGAAGGAAGGTATAAGGGTAAGTAAAAAGACTTGTACCAAGAAACTAAAAAGAACGAGAAAGGCTCATAACCTGTAGAGGCACGAGTATGTAGTACGAGGATGACAAACAAGAATCTGTAGATTGCATGAGGGAGAAAGCCATAATGTGGCTGTAAATACATAGTATTTATAGTGCACATTATGTAAGGAAAAGAATGGAAATGGAAATGAAGTGACATGGGAAAGTCTGACGTCTTGTCGAGACCATCCTATACGTCTTCATGACGTATAGTGTAGTGATGAGTAATCTTTACATAAGATTATGTAATCAAGCTACAACAATGTTGTTTTGAGGCCCAAAGACGACCTGCCGTGCGAAACATGGAACGGGGAGGTTTTCAAGTCAACCTGAGAACCCTTTGAGGTTTTCAACACCCGTGACGACTCCATTTCAACTACTGAGTACACCACGGGTACTTTCAGACGCCTTTGAGTCGAGTTTTTACGACGCCTCGAAGGCGTCTTTTTCCAATTGAATAGAGCTGTCAGCCCAGCTTTTTGTCTTCAAGCCGACTTGAGATTCAATTGAATCCAAGCCGCCTTGTAAACGTCTTGCTGGAGCCGGTCGTCTTCAAGGCGGTTTCGGATGCGCCTTGAAGACGACTTCCCAAGCCGCCTCGCTAACGTCATGCTGAGCCAGGTCGTCTTCAAGGCGGATCCGAAACCGCCTTGAAGACGACTTCTCAAGCCGCCTCGCAAACGTTCCGCTCAGCCAGGTCGTCTTCAAGGCGGATCATAAACCGCCTTGAAGACGACTTCTCAAGCCGCCTTGCAAACGTTCCGCTCAGCCAGGCCGTCTTCAAGGCGGATCATAAACCGCCTTGAAGACAACATCAAAATATGTGGCAAGTCGTCGTCAGGGCGGATAAAAAAAAAATCTTCCCACCCGGCTCAGCCGGGCAGCTGGAACAGGAATGTGCAGAATCGTTGATTCCTCCTCATCACCCCAGATGGGGGTTTTGAGCTAGCATTGCAAGATTGGAATAGGGGAAAATACAACCAAAATGGATAACATGAGAGAAGAAATAGTTTAGGAAACAGGCATTGTAGGTGGAAACATAGGGGAACACAAAGGGAAAGAGAGGAGAGGGACATAATGGGAAAGGGAGGGGATAGATATAATGGGATAGGGAGGGGGTGGAAATATGGGGAAGGGCAGATAGTCGGCCGCATCTTAATTGACCGCCTCGCCAACGGTCAGAGTAAGAGTGTTGTTATTCTCTTGCGCAACCCGCGCGGCCACAGCCATGTCACTGGGGAGCTGTTGCTCCTCCTTGGTCCAGTCATGGACGGTAGAGGTGCCGTCCCAGAGCCGAGCTTCGTGCTCAAGGAGAAGGTGACCAAACACGGCGTTGTGAACCCTAGAGTGGTGACAACGCACCTCCAAGTTGTTATCAATATCCTCCCATGCACCAGGGACCTTGGCGGCGGGGTTAGCGATCCGCTTGAGCCGGTTGACATTGATCATCCCCCTAAGGTAGGCCAGTCGCCCTCGGCGTGCTTGAGTAATACGCGGATCTGCTTGGATTTGGCTGGGGGTTAGGTCCTTAAACGCTGAGTCCATCGCACCGTAAGCATTGACGACCAGCTTTTCCAACTTGGGCGGGGGCGTCGTCGAGGTATCACCAACGAAGCCGACTCGGAGGAGGTTGGCAAACAGGTTCTTCTCGCCCTTGAGTATGGTGGCGATATGCCGACCGAGCTTGGTTTTGTATGGGTCTTGATTGTACCCATCGGGCATGTTGGCGGCCTTAAACGCCGCGCTGGTCTGGTCAATGATACCCTAAAGAAAAAAGTTCCGTCAGTTTCTGGGGTGCACAGGGTTTGATCATTGTGCCCCACTCACCCTGATCATTAAGAATGGGGTGCGCTCGATTGTGTTCTTCTTGGCAGTTCGGCGTCCATAAGCGTCGATGTCGGGTCGCAATAAAACCTCGCGGACCGTCGTCCGAACAAATACCCGGAACGTCGGAGGGAATAAATCCCTATTAGCTGAGCTTGGGGGATCTGGATGGGATAGGGGATCTCTTGGCAGTTGGCTGTTGAGGCTAATGAGGATGCTCATTAGCCTCAATTCCTCCTCTGGCATCTGAGGAAGAAGCAAGTTGTTAGCTATATCTTCTGGGGGCCTAGTAGCATGACTACTTACATCTACTAGGCCTTGGGCCCACTGAATGAGCTCGTCGGTGATTCGAAATCAATTACCCATTGATTGGAGCCGTAATTGGACGGCTTCGATTGATCAAGGTGTGATCCTCCTACCGGACGCCGAGGATAGAGATAGACTTGATGGCCGACTAGAGTGGAGACTTGACGGTGGTCCATCATAGTTGGGACCGTCTGATCCGTCGGGGTAACCACCAGAGAAGTTGCGCCAAGATGGGGAGTCATAGAGCAAGGGGGGGGCGCCGCCGGCCGCTCGGGATCTGATGGGTCCAGTGTGTCCATCGCGGAGGGGGGTTGGGGCGGGAGGACAAAACAACTCACCTGGGGTGAGAGGGGGCCCTCCGGTAGGACCCGACGCAGTTAATCTGGGGCTGTAGGTGCTGGGCGTGGTCGACCAGCCAGAGGTTGGTGGTACGGATGGGCTAGGTGGTATGGATGGGGTAGGTGGTACGGATGGGGTAGGCGGGACGGGGTAGCCATGCAGTACAGCGGCGCCGTCCTTGTTAGGAGGTCCTGTATTGGATCCCGTGACCTGTGACATAATTCTGTGTTACAGGGTTAGTAATAGCTTAGTGGGGGGTGGAAGTAACATAGACGAATTAGTTACTGGGGGTATGCGTCTGATCGTATTGTCCTTGGGGGGTGTTTCGTTGGATGGGATCGTTGGAGGGTGTTTCGTTGGATGGGAGGAAGCGGGGCGGTTGGTGGTGGACTTGGTCCATATCCGCTATCTCCGGGGCCGGGCTGAAAAGGCCGCGGGGCGCTGTCACAGGAGTTTCACCCCGGGAAACTTGCACTCCCAAACTGGGACCGCGGTGTGTCCGGGGGCGGGGTTCATGAGCGCAGCAGTGAAACTGTCCCCTGGTTGAATTGTACAACATACATGTCCAACACAGGGCTTCTGAAACATGCCCCACCTTTGCTGAAACCAGCACACAATACTGAGCTTTCTCAGTGGTGCAAATACAAATTATTGGACTGAGACCAGCACCCTAATCTGACACATGATTCATGATTACAAATAAAGTCCTGGTTTGAAATTGAAACATGTCAAATAAACTGTAGTGTGTCAATCTAGTTGGTGATAAGATTATGGGGACTTCCCAATAAGGTGATAAAAGTAGGGCAGGATAACACTTTTCCTTCTTTATTCAAGCACATATTTCTGACAGCTGTCTTTGTTTAATCAAGCACATATTTCCTACACCATATTTCAGGTTTACTTCTCATATCATTTTGATTGGAGGGATTTTAACTCATATCATCTGCTTATTTAATTTCAGGGGTTTCAACTCATAATACCAGCTTATTATGATATTTCCTGGTCAGTGTTACACCCTGAGTTCACCCAATCTCCCTCACTTATGATTTTTGACTGTTCTTTGCAGGCTTTCACTCAGTGCTGCAGCCTGATGGGCATGAAAAATTTAGGTGTATTCCATGTGGTGGGAGATTACTAGAGCTGAGGTGGATTCAAAAACACCTGGATTCTTAGACCTATGGAAAAAATATACATTCCCTATATCAAAGTACTAAATGGCGAGAATGTTTGTCTAGGAAAGGAAGGGTACAAATGGTTGAAGTTGCTCAAAAACACTATTACATTTTTGAGCCCATCACACTCAAGGGTCCTGGGCAGAGGATTGTGGTACCCATATTTTTCTTCAAGGTGGGAAATAAATTACATGCCAAATGTATTACACCAAAGTTGAATGATTATACCCCATTGGAAGATGGCACCCCCCAGCTGGCCATAATGATACCAGGTCATATCAGCTACCATGCACCAGAGCTTCAAACTATATCAGTGGATCAATTTGACCTGATATATTGTGAAATGCCAAAAATTGATGGAAAACAATTCATAAACAAAATACGGCATCAATTGATTCAAGTGGATGATTGTGGCCAGCATCACTCCATCCCTGTCCCCAATCCATGGAGGTCTCGTGTCAGCCTTAGAGCTAATACCATTAGCCTACAAGTCTTCCTTACACACATTTTCAGACCAAAACTTAATCATATCTTTTACAGTTTTAAACTTACACTTGTTTTGACTTCAGATTCTGTTTCCTCATCATATTTTAGCCCCAGTTACAACTGAGCACTTTCTCTATATCTTACTCCTTCACATAGTAATGAATTACTGGTGAATTTATTCTATATATTGTTACACCGTGTTTCAGATGCAAGCTGACCACAAGCCTGCACTGCTTATGTCATCAAACTATGAAAATTTTCGAGTCTGAGTATCCTCTACACCCCAGAAGATACACAGACTCCAGAATACTACACAACAACCACACACTTCAGTAAAAGGACTTCAACCAGTTGAACCCAGCAGCTTCCTCAACAAGATTTTGGAATACTAAGTAAGGCTCCTCACTTCTCTGATTACTTCCCAGTCCAGCTGTCATTTAATCAACCAGTGAGTCCCTTCTTCTGCAACATCATCAACTCCTCCCAAGTCCTTCTTCTCTAGTCTGTCTGTTCTGTCTTATCCTCCCCCCTTTCCCTCTTCCTACTAAATCACTGGCACACCAATATTGGTATAACTCTATAGGATAAAGTCCTGCTTTTTAAAGCTTCTCATAAGACCAGATTAATTGATCACTCCTAGATCTTGTCCCCCTGCATTTTTGTTGATTTTATCAGGGAAAATCAACCAGGTTTCCATCTAAGGATCCTTGTGTCAGTTTCTTTTGACCAGAAAAAGATTGGCTGGTGTTCAGTTTCCTTTGACCAGGCTCCTTCTCCCAGTTTCATTTGAGGAAGAAGAGGCAGACCCTCAGTTGGCTGCTCCCCAGATCATTTAAGATCTTTTCATTAACATTTCATAAAGTGTGTTTATTTTCCCACTAAGCAATTTATTGTTTAACTTTCCCCAATCCCTTGTGTTCTGTTGTCACTTAAGAGACACAGGCTCACAATTGGGGGCCTCATCGGGAAATATATATCCTTAGACCTCTCTTCTTATTTTATCTCTCCGCTATAACACCTTTAAAATTTTTTCAGAGAAGTCATATACCTCAAAAATTTCAAAAAAAAACAAACACATATAAAATAAACAAAGAATAAAAATAAGGCCATTATTATCATTTCAGTCAATTTTTCTGACTTCTTATCTCGAAAAAAAAAAAAAATCCTTAAAAAGAAAAAAAACAAAAATTTCTAATCAAGACTTGAACTTTTCCTTATACCTTTCCTAATAATTTCGTCGCATACCTCACTTCTTAAAGTGCAGACTAGGAAACAGAAACGCACAGCTCTTCTTCCTAAAGAACCGCTGTTTCAACCGCCGTCGTCTGAATCGTCGAACCCATCGCGTTCCCCTAGTCCCAAATCTGTCCTCGCTTCTCCTACGCCGAGTGATCTAGAGCTGCTCAACGAGTCCAGGGCAGTCCAACCCGCTAACGGCCAAAGAGTTAATCGTAATCTTTGGGTTCCTATCAATACTGCTGGCACCAAGAAGCAGAAGAAGATTAAAAAGAAGAAAAGAATTCCATCTGAAAAGCTCGAAGAACCTCTTATCGACGAGTCTAATAGTAACTCTGATCCTATCAGTTACTCCGAAGGTTGATCTTTTCCCTTCTTAACTACCTACTTTACTCGCTTCAGAGATCTTGTGACTAACAAGTCTCCCCTATCTCTTAATATCATGCCGTCCCATCTTAGAAATGGACGCAATCTCTCTGCCGAACAGCAACAGCCTGGACCACTTGCTGAACGCGTCTACGCCCTCAGTCCAGCAGCAACAGAACGCCTTCGTAGAATTAGCAAACAGCCTCCCTCCGCTCCCAGACCTAACCAACCACAGACGGGTCGAATTGTCCCCTCCGATAGATCTGAACGCGGGTGTATCTCCCGCGACGATAAACTCCTTAGCGACGTCGATGGCATTAGCGTCGAACAGATCGACTCCGGTGCCTCTTCCTGTGGAAAGGCAGGCATTTTCTCTCCCAAGGATGCAGTCCCTACCAGCGGACTCGATGATTTCTCAAGAAAACTCAGCCCAGAACCCTCAGGCTCGATCACCCACTCCCCAAGAGGAATCCACGCCGATGGAAGGGGTGGTGAACGCCTCCATATTGGACTACGCTCAGATCGCGCTGGACCAACAATGGTCGATCTTCGTCCAAGCTCGGAACAGCCGGGACGTTCCGCTGATGAGAATGGCCCTACGTCAAGCAATATCCAGCCAGGACATGCTGACAGATCTGGTGGGCCACGACCGGATGTTCGCTATCAGCGAGAATTGGTCGGCCAGGGAAGAGCTAGCTCAGCTAGAGCTCTCCGCGAATCCCCCACCACCGGTGCCGGAGCAGCCTACCAGAGTCCCAGACAGTCGCCCGGAACTCCCAGCCAACCAGCATGCTCTTCCGGCTCCGTTAGCTCCCACTCAACCTACGCTGCCGTCGAACCAACCTGTGATCAGACAGCGTCTACCTACGCCCGAGGTCCAGTACCTGGGGCGTTCCCATCATGTGTCGAGGGAACAAGTCAGCGTTCCCCCAGAGATCCCATCGACATATCAGCATACTTCACGCCGGTCCCCTTTACCTCAGCCTTTGGCGGTAAGACCGGCCCAACATATGCAGGGTTGGAACCGCCCAAACCCCCAGTATGGTCCACTCCAGCAGCAGTTCCCAGCGCAGTACGCGCACACAGCTCCTCCAAACCAACCATACTATCCTCAGCAACGCGGCCGTGGTTCCAGAAACAGGAACAACAACAGGGGCAGAAGGAACACTTCAACCATGGTCAGAATGGCTCAAGTGTTAATGAGGACAGAGAGAGAAGTGGGATTTGCCAACAGGAGGCGTGGAAGAAACAACAACAGAGGCAGGGGAAGAGGCAGACAACAACCTTGGAACCAATTTCAGAATCAACAAGCCCAGTATCACTAGAAGGAAATTCCTTTAATCATTCCTTCTCTAACCCCTCCTCTAAAGAGTTTTTCTTAACCAATCTGAATAATAACATATCTAAGGATACTCCCCTGTTATTAGAAGAAAAAATGAAGGACTTGTTTTCTGATTTCCTATCCCAACTCAGTGGCACAGTTGATACTATTCCTGGTACACTTCTTGAATCCTGTGTGGCTGATTTCAAAAACATCATGCATCACTCTTTAAATGAAATCATTCAATCTGAAATTGTCCCTTATTTGATTTCCAAACTAAGTGAGCACTTAGAAAATGTCTACCCTAAGAAAGAAGACATTGGCTGTGAAAATGCCATTGAATCTCTTAAAGATTTTCTTGATGAAAAAATGGAAAGCATGAGAGACACTATGTTAATTAATGATGCCCAACAACATTCTAATCTAGAATCCCTGAAGAAAGATATTTGTAATATGCATCAGGATCAGAACATCCAGTTTCAGAATGTCCTTAATCTCATGACTGAGTCAAATACTGCTGAGAATGAGAGGTTTGAGATGAATAAAAGAAGAATGGGTGATTTATACCAGAACATAATCAACATCAATAACAAGATAGCATCCTTAATGCAACCTTTTGACAGAGATAGTCCACCTCATCTCCATTCAAATAACCCCTTCATGAATCATCCTTCAGCCCCTTCTTTGACACAACATCAAGCTGAACCCCCAAAGCTTACCCCTAATGAGTCTGAGAACAAACTTACTCCACCTTTCCAGATGAATAATGTCTCAGAGAAACTTCCAGCTCCTGTTGATGATGATGGATTTCCTTTCATCAAACATGAGAATGTTGATTTGGAAATGAGGAAAGAATTATGGAAAGCCATTCCCAAAAGCTCTGATTGGGAGAAATTCTCAGGTGAATTACCTTATAATCATGAGATGTGGCTCAAGAATATTGAAGTCTTTGTAGAAGACTATTACTTATTGGACCATATGGTAGTAAGCAGGTTGACTGGTCTTTTCACTGACACAGCCAAGAACTGGTACCTAGGTATCAGAGACCAACATCATAAAAAGTCTTGGGCCTGGTGGAAGAATGCAATCAGGAATAAGTTTGGCACCCATAACTGGAAATGGAAGATGCAACAAGAGTTTGAGAAAGATTATTTCAGCTTTGAAAACAAGAAAGTACATAAATGGTTCAACACTCAAAGAGAAAGACTCAGAGCTTATCAACCAGATATTAGTGAGTACCTTATCTGTGAAAAAGTCTTGAAACAATGCCCTGGTAATTTGGAGCATGCTGTCAAAAGTAGATACAAGAAAGAAGACACAGAAATGAAATTTGAGGACATGGTAATCATAGTAGAAGAAGTTCTTGAAAGAGCCTTAAGGAGTTATAAAGCTAACAATGTTCCCCAAAGACCATCTTGGAACAATAATAATAGGAAAGCTGAGACTCCTAGAGCTAATCCTCCTCTTACTAAGACTGCTCCCAATACCTTTCCTGTCCCTAGAGTCAATTCTTCTATCACCTGCAATTTCTGCAAGCAGACTGGACATTTTGCTAGAGAATGCCCCAAGAGGAAGAACAGCATTAATAATGTAGATGCTGATGTCTCAGTTGAGGATACAACTGAGCCTCAGAATGGTGAAGAATATGATTATGACCAAGCTCTTCCTTCTGAAGATGAACAAGGAATAGAGAATGAAGATAAGAACCACTTTGTAGCAGTTGTATCTCAAGATGGTACCTCTGATTTCATAAGTGAATTCAACCTCTTGGCCATAGAATGTGATCCTTCACCTGAATTCTCCATAGCTGAAATACAAGCTGAATCCCACCAACCACAAACTTGGTCTACTGATTGCCAGATTTCTCATGTAGAAGATGCCAGACTCATGAGATGCAAACCTGATAGAGGAAAAGCTTACTTGATTGGCTTGCAGAACATTACTAGTATCCTCATCAAGGGGAATGACTTCAACTGTTTACTGGACAGTGGAGCTTCTTGTTCCATCATCAGCTCCACTCTACTGAATTCTATTCAACCAGATTGGGAAGCAAATCTGTTACCTATAACTCAGGCAAAGTTCCACAGTTGTAGTGACCAACTACAACCTCTAGGAATTGTAGAACTCCCAATTATCTTCCCTCATACCAGAGGTTCTATCAGAATGGTAGTTGAGTTCATAGTGATGAAGAATGCAAGAATAAATTACCTTATTCTAGGAAATGATTACATGTCCCTGTATGGTTTTGACATTACTAACAGTAAGGAAAGGTATTTCACCATTGGAAATGAGAATAAAAGAAAGAAATTTAGTTTCAAGCCCCTGAATGGAGGAAAAAGCTCTCCTTCTACTGAAATCTCTTCCATTAAGAAATCAGATCCATTGTTAGAGTCCTTCATCAACCAGGAATTATCAGCTGCTTCCATATGTGATAAACTACTCACTGAGCAGAAAGGAGAATTGTGCAATCTCCTCTACCAGCATAAACTAGCCTTTGCTGATACTGACCAAGCTCTGGGAGCCATCAAAGGACATGAAGTTCACATCAAGCTGACTACTGAAAGACCATACCCTCCACTACTCAGAAGACCTCCTTATCCTGCTAGTCCCAAGAGCAGAGAAGCCCTAGAAGAACACATAGAGGAACTTGTCAGACTTAAAGTGTTGAGAAAAGTAGGGCACAATGAAGCAGTTGAGATAACTACTCCAGTAATTATAGCCTGGCACAATGGCAAGTCTAGAATGGTAGGAGACTTTAGAGCTTTGAACACCTACACTGCTGCTGATAGATATCCCATCCCCAAAATCAGTGAAACTCTTAATAACCTGGCCAAAGCCAAATTCTTGACCAGCATGGATGTACTGAAAGGATTCCATCAAAATGTTATAGCTGAAGACTCTAAACAATTCTTAAGAATAATCCTCCATAAAGGAATTTATGAATACCTGAGAATGCCCTTTGGGATCAAGAATGCCCCTTCTCATTTCCAAAGGATGATGGACACAGAATTCAGGAGAGAGTTAGATGAGAAATGGGTCATTATCTATATTGATGATATCATCATCATGTCTAATACATGGGAAGAACACTTGACTAGAATGGCTAGGATTTTGAAGATTGTTATCCAAATGAATATGAAGATCTCTCTCAAGAAGTGTAAATTTGGTTTCAACCAAATCAAGGCCCTTGGGCATGTTGTTTCTGGGATAGCAATTGGTATTGACCAGAATAAAGTAGCTGCAGTGCTACTTAAACCCATTCCCAGCAATAAGAAAGAGATCCAATCATTCTTAGGCTTTGCTGGGTACTATAGGCAGCATATAGACAGGTTTGCTGAGATTGCAAGACCACTAACTGAGTTATGCAGACTTGAAGTTGTGTTTGAAATGACTCATCAAAGGATATCTGCTTACCATTCACTAGTCAACAAGCTCACCACTGCTCCCCTTCTTTTATTCCCTGACTGGCTTCTACCTTTTAAACTCTATGTTGATGCTAGCATGACAGGGTTAGGAGCTGCATTACACCAAGTCCAAGTTATAGATGGACAGAGGAAAGAAGGCCCTATTGTCTTTATATCCAGGCAACTAAAAGATAGTGAAGCCAGATATGGAGCTAGCCAACTAGAATGCCTCTGTCTCGTTTGGGCCTTAGACAAACTGCACTATTACCTAGATGGGAGTGTGTTTGAGGTAATCACAGACTGCACAGCTTTACGTTCTCTACTTAATATGAAGACTCCCAACAGGCATATGCTGAGGTGGCAAATTGCTATCCAAGAGTACAGAGGAAACATGACCATACAGCACAGAGAAGGTAACATTCATAAGAATGCTGATGGTCTTAGTAGATGGGCTCTCCCAAATGACCCCAGCAACCCTGCTTATGATCCTGAAGATCAGGAAGATGACTCCAAGTTCCCCATCATGGGCATCCATATCTCTACATTCCCCAAAGAATTCTTTCAATCTGTTAGAGAAGGTTATGAGAGAGACAAGAATGCACTTACTCTACTGCAGCTACTCAGGAAAGACCAGAAGGACAATGAGCTCAGGAATTCCTTACAAGAACCATGGAAGAAGTCCTATGTAGAAGGAAGATTCTCCCTCTTTGATGAACTCCTCTACTTCAGAGACAAGCATAACTCAGTGATAGTTATAGTAGACACCCCTAATATCAACACCATCCTCCATGAGTGTCATGACAGTGTTTACTCTGGTCATTTATCTGAAGACAGAACCATAGAGAAAGTAGCTGATACAGCTTGGTGGACCACTTGGAGAAAAGACACTATTGAGTATTGTGCTTCCTGTGAAAGATGTCAAAAGGCAAATAAAACAACTGGAAAAAGATTTGGACTACTAATGAAGATAGCTGAACCTTCCAAGCCTTGGGATATAATCAACATGGACTGGGTAACATCATTATCACCAGGAGGAGCAGCTAGCTATAATGCCTGCTTAGTGGTAGTTGATAGATATTCCAAGGCACCAATATTCATCCCTTGTTTTAAAGAAGACTCTGCCATGGACACTGCCATACTTTTTTGGAACAGAGTAATGCCAAGGACAGGAATACCAAGAGTCATCATCTCTGACAGAGACCCTAAATTTACCTCTGAATTTTGGACTGGGTTGCACAGTATGCTAGGCACAAAGCTTTCTTTCTCCACTGCTTACCACCCTCAGACTGATGGGCTAGCTGAAAGAATGATCCAAACACTAGAGGACATGATCAGAAGGTTCTGCGCTTATGGACTTGAATTTAAAGACAATGATGGATACACTCATGACTGGGTCTCCTTACTACCCATCTTGGAATTGGCCTATAGCACCAGTGTCCACTCTACTACAGGCAAAGCTCCTGCTATCTTGGAAAAAGGCTGGCTCCCTAACCTCCCAAAAGACTTCATAAAACAAGATAATATTGACATCCATCCCACAGCATGCACCTATGGAAAAATGTTTGATAAAGCTAGAGAACATGCTGAACAATGCATTAGAGAAGCTACTGCCTACAATAAAGATAGATGGGACAAGACCCATAAGGAACCAGAATTCAAAGTAGGAGACCAAGTCCTCATCTCAACTACCAACTTCAACAATCTCTCTGGTCCCAAGAAGATGAGAGACTCATTTGCTGGTCCCTTTGTGATCAAAGCCTTGCATGGAAAGAATGCAGTAGAAGTGAATCTTACAGAAGAGTTCAGCAGGAAGCACCCCACCTTCCCAGTCAGTTTAGTAAAACCATATCACTCCCCTGATGTCACCAAGTTCCCTCTCAGGCAACAAGTCAAAGTAGTCATCCCCACATTGGAGAAATCCACCAAGGAAAAAGTCATCTCAAAGATCCTCAGAGAAAAAAGACTAAGAGTTGATAACAGAGATGTGAAAATGTACCTAGCCAGATACAAGGGTATGAGTGCTGATCAGGATGAGTGGCTATTAGAACAAGACATGCCAGAATCTAGCACACTACTTAGGAGATTCAGGAGTGAAAAAAGGAACAACTGATTAAGTTACATCCTGTAGATGCAACCTCTTTTGGTGGTAGGGAATGTCAGCCTTAGAGCTAATACCATTAGCCTACAAGTCTTCCTTACACACATTTTCAGACCAAAACTTAATCATATCTTTTACAGTTTTAAACTTACACTTGTTTTGACTTCAGATTCTGTTTCCTCATCATATTTTAGCCCCAGTTACAACTGAGCACTTTCTCTATATCTTACTCCTTCACATAGTAATGAATTACTGGTGAATTTATTCTATATATTGTTACACCGTGTTTCAGATGCAAGCTGACCACAAGCCTGCACTGCTTATGTCATCAAACTATGAAAATTTTCGAGTCTGAGTATCCTCTACACCCCAGAAGATACACAGACTCCAGAATACTACACAACAACCACACACTTCAGTAAAAGGACTTCAACCAGTTGAACCCAGCAGCTTCCTCAACAAGATTTTGGAATACTAAGTAAGGCTCCTCACTTCTCTGATTACTTCCCAGTCCAGCTGTCATTTAATCAACCAGTGAGTCCCTTCTTCTGCAACATCATCAACTCCTCCCAAGTCCTTCTTCTCTAGTCTGTCTGTTCTGTCTTATCCTCCCCCCTTTCCCTCTTCCTACTAAATCACTGGCACACCAATATTGGTATAACTCTATAGGATAAAGTCCTGCTTTTTAAAGCTTCTCATAAGACCAGATTAATTGATCACTCCTAGATCTTGTCCCCCTGCATTTTTGTTGATTTTATCAGGGAAAATCAACCAGGTTTCCATCTAAGGATCCTTGTGTCAGTTTCTTTTGACCAGAAAAAGATTGGCTGGTGTTCAGTTTCCTTTGACCAGGCTCCTTCTCCCAGTTTCATTTGAGGAAGAAGAGGCAGACCCTCAGTTGGCTGCTCCCCAGATCATTTAAGATCTTTTCATTAACATTTCATAAAGTGTGTTTATTTTCCCACTAAGCAATTTATTGTTTAACTTTCCCCAATCCCTTGTGTTCTGTTGTCACTTAAGAGACACAGGCTCACATCTCGGGTCAAAGGAAAGGTTATCCGCCATGTGCCTATTACACTATACTCAGATGATACATCAGGAAACCAATCCAAGAGGTGGAATAAACATGTATCATATTATTTTACACTTAGTGGCCTTCCCCCATCTTATAGCAACATGGAGTACAACTGCCATTTTGTCTCTACATCTAATGTTGCAGGTCCACTGGAATTGGGAGAGACAATTGTCCAAGAGATGAAGTAGGTCCAGCATCAGAATTATAAAGTCACAACTTGATTTTTTTCCACTGACATTTATATGATTTAGCTCTTTGACTAAGGAAGGTGTCTTTGCATATGATTCCAGTCTTCAAGATGAAGTTTTGATCATGAGTATGGTTCTTTTCTATCTGGGTGACTCACCTATGGCAGCAGAGGTTACAAATACACCAATCCCTGGAATTTGCAAGAATCCCTGCAGAATATGCCATTTGCAGGTTGATGAAGTTAAAGAAAGGAGTAGTTTGGTTTACATCCATGATTTCTTCGGGATAAAAGGGTTACCTTCTCCACGTAGGTGGTATCAAACCGTTCAGAAAACAAATGGTTCTTGGAATGTACTCAAAACAAAATCCAAGGCAGAATATGACAAACACATGAATGAATTTGGTTTGGTGGACAAACTTCAAGATAAACTCATTGAATTGAGACGCAATAATCCTCATGACCGGCAAAGAATAGAGGCCATTGAAAATTCTGAACCTCACCGACTTTGCAATGTATTTACACATCTCCTAGAGTTTGATGGATGCAAAGACACACCAGTTGAAATTCTCCATGTTTTCTCCCTTGGTGTTGTCAAGTACTTGGTCAGGGACTTCATGGAAAAACAGAAAGACCTTGCAAAGATGGAGGCCCTTTTCAACTCAGTTAACTTGGATTGCCTCAACATTCCACCAATCCAAGGTAAATATATGGTTACCCATTGGAAAAGTTTTATTGGAAAGGACTTCCGCACTTTAGTACAGTTGGCCCCATTTGTTTTTTTTCCATTCATGGATGAAACACAAAAGAAATTATGGATTCCTCTATGCAAAATAGGAAGCCTGATTTTCCAGACCACTATAGAAAGCATGGATGAATATATTGCAGAACTTCGAATGAATATACAGATATTCATGTATCATATTCTCAAGATTTCAGCACAATGGGAAAATAAGCCCAAGCTTCACATATTGTTACATCTCCCCGAGTCAATCAAACGATTTGGGCCAGCAACATTATTTGCCACTGAGAAGTTTGAGAGTTTCAATGGCCGTCTCAGGCACGCTGCAGTTCACACCAATCGGCTTAGTCCAGGACATGATATTGCTATCAGTTTCAGTAACTATCAGATAATGAGATTAATCCTTTCAGGTGGTTACATGTTTGACCATAATCAAAAAGAGTATTTCCAAGCATCAAACCAAGTGAGAGGAATATTTTCAGGAAATCCAGCCATTCAAAAGGCCATGGGATTCAATAACCAAAAAGTTATGACAATTGGACAATACCCCTATGTCAAATCATCCACAATTCCAGATGGAGGACTTGAACAAGTTCCAGATGCATTGAGACTGTATTACCCAACGGCCCAAATCCGCCAGGTTTGGATACTGAACCTCAATGATAAGGAATCTATTCAAAAGGACTCATTTGTCATTGTCAGTCAAATTTCTATTATTTTTATATTGCCTATGAGAAATAAAGTGCTGAAAGGAAATCCAATACATCCAGGAAGAAAAAAATAATGGGAATTCAGACATATCTTGTGTTATGTCAATTTGGGAAGTCATCCACCCCAAATCTTACTTCATAAAATTGGCTGAATGTAAACTCAATGGGTTACAAAAAGATTGTTCAATGAGAATTGTGCACAAACAAAGAAACTTTACATGTGTTCCAGCATCTGTGAGCCAATTTGAATACCACATGTCCAACCCATCCTACCCATTCTGATCAATCTGTGTTACTACTCATTAGAAAATCCTGTGTTGTGTAAATGTGCAACACAACTGCTTTGATGGTGGGTGTCAGGCTGGGGTGTCAAATAGATCAAGAAGGATTAGACAAGAGGGAACCACGGTATCTCGTCAAATACATCACACTTCCTATAACAGCTATCTCTTGAACACATTCTCACATCACCAATCTGTATTGCACTGGTCAATTTCCCAATTGGAACATGAACAAATCACAGAACATAAAATGCATGATGCAGCTCATGCTGGTCAAAAAATTTGGATTGATAATATGACCAAAAAGAAAGAAAAAATGTGGAAGGATCTAGGAAATCAAACCACCCTCAGTTTAGCCCCAGGTTCAACCAAGATCATTGTATAACCCAACCTAAGCCCTAGTGCTGCATCTGCTTCATCTCACCGCCCAAATGTGTCATCTCATCTCACCGCCCAAATGTGTCATCTCACCGCCCAAATGTGTCATCTCACCGCCCAAATGTGTCATCAGCTCACCCGCCCAAATGTGTCATCTCACCGCCCAAATGTGTCATCTCACCGCCCAAATGTGAGCCCTCAACCTGTTCCAAGGATAAATCACAACCCTCAAACCAGCCAGTCATTGTATAACCCCAATTGCAGCCCCCAGGTTGCACCAAGATCATTGTATAACCCCAACTGCAGCCCCCAGGTTGCACCAAGGTCATTGTATAACCCCAACTGCAGCCCCCAGGTTGTACCAAGGTCATTGTATAGATCTCACCCCAACTGCAGCCCCCAGGTTGTACCAAGGTCTTTGTATAACCCCAATTGCAGCCCCCAGGTTGCACCAAGGTCATTGTATAACCCCAACTGCAGCCCCCAGGTTGTACCAAGGTCATTTTATAACCCCAAATGCAGCCCCCAGGTTGTACCAAGGTCTTTGTATAACCCAATTGCAGCCCCCAGGTTGCACCAAGGTCATTGTATAACCCCAACTGCAGCCCCCAGGTTGTACCAAGGTCATTGTATAACCCCAACTGCAGCCCCCAGGTTTCACCAAGGTCATTGTATAACCCCAACTGCAGCCCCCAGGCTGCATCAAGGTCATTGTATAACCCAAATTGCAGCCAGTTGTTGCATCCACTTCATCTCACCAACCTCAATTCAGCCCTCATGTTGAATCAAGGACTCTTTATCACCCAAATCACAGCCCTGGTGTTGTATCCACTTCATCTCACCACCCAAACTTTAACACCCATGTTCCTGTTACTTCATCTCACCACCCAAACTTTAACACCCATGTTCCTGTTACTTCATCTCACCACCCAAACTTTAACACCCATGTTCCTGTTCCTTCCAGGTCGTCTCACTACCTCAATTCAGCCCACATGTTGCATCAAGTCACCAAACATATAGACCCAGTTCTGGCTCCAGCCCAAATTACTACAAGTGATATTCTTCATGTCATGATATGGCCAATTGTCATGCATTCTGATTAGTTTGCAATCACACCCCAGTTTTTTTGCATGCATAAAAGACACTTTGCAGTTATTTTTATGATGTTAATTAGTAGATATGGCCAATTAAAATGATTTTATGATGATATTGAGTAAAATAACATTTATATCTAAAAAATAAAAAAAATGGCATTTGGAGGTAATCATGAAATAAATGCCACATCTGTCCCAGGATCCATCCCGGAGTGGAGGCAATTTCCCTAAGTTGGTTGTACAGGTCAAACCATTTGTGTAGTGCCCATTGATGACACAATCTCAAAGGACATTTGGATCCCATTATGATATATTGGAAGCCTAATATTTGAAACAAAAATAGATGACAAGTTTCACACAATCCTCAGATTTGGCCCAGCTGGCTTATTTGCAATTGAGAAGTTTGAAAGCTATGGAACCAAATATACATATAATATATATATATAAAGTAAATTACAAGTGTAAGAGGTCAGACTTGAGGATTGTAAGATCCCAGCCGATTAAGAACATTGGCCACGCCAGATATTATCAAACGAGCTGGGCCCACACGGAATCCTAGGTCTGTGAGCTCTTTCTGAGACATTCCTTTGAAAGCAGACCAGTGGTAGAAAGAATGTTCAGACATTACAGACAAGGTTTGTCTGTCATTTTCAGACAAGTATGAAAAGAGAAAAAATTCCGCCATGGTGAGATTGGCTTCTCTCCCCGGCATGGAGTGCCAGTGGGGTGTGCACCAGAAACTGAGAGAGAATTGCCCTCAATGGAGGATAAGGGGGAGAAGAGGGGCCTGGTTGGTGTTGATTTCTTCAGTGGGGTCTGCTTCAACCCCATCTTCTGAGGGGGGCCAAGATATGTGTGTGTAATCAGACTCAGTGGTGCTGAGGCTGGGGGGGACTACAACAACTTTATATTAGTCAAGTTGCAGGGGTCCCTCCATTTGAAAAAAAAAAACTTATTAACTTACAGGATTCTTAGATAATCTCTCCCTGTATTCAGGGAGAATTTGATTAAAACTGAGGCAGAAATATCCCTTTGTTGGGGATATTCACCATGAGGCTTCGAAACCGCCAGTAAGTTGAAGCGGAGGCCAGGGGGTAGAGGTGGTATTGTCGTCCTCTGCGGACGCGGCAATCCATGCGAGATGGCGGGAGGCATCCTCATACTTCAGGATGCCTCCAACCAAGATGTCGCTGCGGGCCGAATCAAGAAAGTTGAAAACAAGCTTCTTGAATCGGCAAAAACGCAGGGTGGTGCGTTGGCTGACCGGCATAAGCTGAGACTGGTTGGTCGGCCAGAAACCTTGTGCCTTCTCAGGCGCACAAAGTTTGAGGATGTTGTCACATAGCCAGGGGTCAAAGACGATGTCAACCTGGTGGGTGGTTCTAGGCATAAGTGCTGGAGAGGGCGGGAAGGAGGGATGACAATGGTTATAAAAGGACTGCAACTTGATGCAGTCCTTTTTAAACAATTGATCCATCCTTCCCGCTCTCTCCAGCTCTGACGTCGATGAGCCGAGAGGGGTCGGAGACTCCAAGTCATGAGATACGTTCTCAAGTCGACATGAGAGTGGAAGTCCGGTCGACTTGAGAACCTTGTGTGGTGTCCAAGCCGGCTTGGAA
>RDRW01000816.1:0-43392 GCA_007896445.1 Puccinia hordei | reverse complement strand
TGGCCAAGCAGTTTTCTGGGGAGGTTTTCCTCCCCCTCAAACGGCCAAGCAGTTTTCTGGGAGGTTTCCTCCCCCTCAAACTGGCCAAGCAGTTTTCTGGGGAGGTTTCCTCCCCCTCAAACTGGCCAAGCAGGTTTCTGGGGAGGTTTCCTCCCCCTCAAACTGGCCAAGCAGGTTTCTGGGGCCAAACTGGGTGGTCCCGTATCCCAAAGCTGCATATTGCATAAGTGGATTTTGCATTTTGCATATTCCATAGTAGGATATCCCAAAGTTGCATATTGTCAGAATCTGAGCTCTTTAGTCCGCTCACTTTCTCTGTGTCCTGTTCCTGTCCCTGTTCCTGTTCCTGTTCCTGTTCCTGTCCCTGTTCCTGTTCCTGTTCCTGTTTGTTCCTGTCCCTGTTCCTGTTCTGTTTCCTGTTCCCATCCCTTCTCTGTCCCAGTTAGTTCAAGTACATGTCTTGTACCTGTTGTACTGTTTGTTACTTGTTTTCAGGCCCCCTCTGGATCTTGTGCAGGGGGCTCTCTAGTTGTGTGTACGTGTCAGCTCCTCATGAGAAGTAATCAAATTATCGAGTCTGAGCCTTTTCTCATTAGACCCACTTGAGATAAACTCCTTCCCAGCTCCTCTTTCAACATCTCTCTCAGTCATCTCCCTCCCGGCAAGAAGTCTCCAATTGAAATCCTAACACATATTGCATAAGTGGATTTTGCATATTGCATATTCCAAAGTAGGGATATCCCAAAGTTGCATATTGCATAAGTGCATATTGCATATCTCATGTAAATGCATAGTATGCGCATAGCACATTTTGACTGTTAATCGTGTTAGAATTAACAAAGCATTTTTCAGACATTCAGCAGAAAATGATTGACTTGGGCAGGATTTGAACCAGCGACCTTAGCAGAAGCTAAGACACTATACTAGAAGTGCTGCCTTTACCAACTAGGCTACCAAGTCCATACCTAATGTGTTGCTAAGAGAGTACTGTGGATTACAGCATTTCAACACTGAATTCCAATATCAATACCAAGTTGACTTCATATATTGACTGACTTCCAATATCCATCATAACTTCCAATATCCATCAGTAACTCTTGAGAGGAAATAAACCAAATTGATATTACATCCAATATCCAACTGAGATTTTCAATTAGAAATTTATGATTGATTCAGCCAACTAACAAAAACTCACACAAGTGGAACATGCAAAAGTGTGCCCCTTAATAAGTTCATTATCTCATTTCAAGTTATGCACTACCTATCAAGTTGCAAAACCCCAATTCAAATATCAAAATAAATTCTTTCTCTTTCTCTTTGTCTTTCTCTTTCTCTTTCTCTTTTCTTTGTCTTTTTCTTTTTATTTTTCTTTGAGTTATGTCTGAGAAATTTCATAATATATAGATATAATTATTCATTCTCATGCTTATTTTTCTATTTCTATTTCATGGACTTATTTCTGAGTAATGCACTAAAGAAAAACATTACAGATTTTGTTTTTCAATTGATCTGACTGACCCATAAAAGAATTAAAATGAAATCTAGCTTTTCCCGGGTACACTTTACCCACATTTAAATTACACACATTTTCTGGAACACATGCAGCGCAGCTCTGACTTTTGCGCAGCTCTGACTTTTGCGCAGCTCTGACTTTTGTGTGCGCTCAAACGCACGCGCTCCACTTGTTACACAATGTTCAGGGTTCATTCCCTGTAGAAAGTTTGTTTAGTTCTTCAACCTAAACAATAACATCCATCACCTTGGCCAACAATCCAATCCATCACCTTGGCCAACAATCCGATAATACTTACCATCCCCTACCATCACCTTTCCCGCTTGTTATCTCCTACAGATGAGTTCAAACTTTTCCAATCCAGGATTACAATCCTCCCAACCAAACAATAAATTTCTTTCAAACAGTCTATTCAACCATAGGTTAAATTTTCATGATCCGTCCCAGCCAAGCAATCAACTAATTGCCAGCCCACAAGTTCCTTCTCAGCTGCAGACTCAAGCAACAAACGGCTACCAAATTCCTACCCCATCAACCAACCTCATGTTTTTCACGCCTGGACCACAGCGCTCTCAACCAACCAAACAAATTCACTACCCAATTTATTCCAAGCCACCAAGCCAATCCCTGGAAAATTGTCAACTCCCTCCCAGAAATCATCCTCCTCTCCAATCCCATTCCCAACCGGCTTCTGGTCGCACTCCTGATCAGCTAGAAGCTCAAATCCTTCATGAAATAGAAAATTTCTCCGTGTCGGCTTCTGTTGGTAAACGCGGGCAATCACATGGTAGGCTTTGAGGTTTGCGTGGTGGCAGGGGTTCACGGGGGTCCAGTAGACAAATCCAAGGTGGACTTTCTAGCGGCACCAGTTCAACCAATCAGCCTTTGGAATCTTGTCGCGACAAGGAGTTCCCAGATCAGCCAACCCTTCTCAACATTGATGATATCCCTCTAAACCCCGCTGAGGACCAAGGTCCAGTTAATCCTGCAGACCCGCCCATCAAAAATACACGGATGAGACTCGAATCCCATATTCTTGATGAGCTAAAAAAGCTTCCATTCAATGAGCTCCTACGCCGGGCTCCAAAATATGCACATTATCAACGACTTATGGCTGAAGATTGGTACCATTTGAATCAGGCTTACTTTGCCTATCAACAGGATATATCCTTGATTATGTGCAAACAAAGACTAGCAGTAAATCCCGTACTGGATCATCTAGGATTATTGAGTCGCATAAGGGGCTCAACTTGCTTCAACCTCTTTTGCAAGTATGATGCTGAGGCAAGTGTCATATATTTGGATGGTGAGAATTTTAATTCAATTTCTAAATACAATTGTAGAGGCATTGATGTTTTATTATTTTCCAGAATTAATTGACATAAACAAGCGGAACAGAATATGTGGTCGCCTTTGGAAGAACCTGGACAGCAACACAAGGGAAAAATGGAAGGACCCTGACTTTATCAACACTATTAAATCCAACGACCCACCGCCTGGAACAAACGACCCAGCTAATGGAACGGCTCTGGCACCCCATCTCCAAAAATCTCAATTCAAACTGAATCAGTGGGCGCGTGTGACAAAGAAAGATGTAATGTGATTTGGTTCTTATCACTGTCATTTTCTGCTAACTCATCTTTCTGCCCCTTTCTGCAATTTTTGGCTTCTAGCTTAGAAACTTGAGTACTGGTCATAATCTTGAGGGGTTCTTTGTTCTAGTGTCGAGGGATCCTGATTCAAATCTGATGGTCTCGGGCGGTAGTTTGCTTGGCGACAAGTTCATTGATATGATGACTGGGAAGCAGGCAAATCCGAACTTTCCTAATGTTTGCAGGACATTTTATTCCTTTGTGAGTGGTCAGGTAGCAATAAAGGAAGTCATTGGAGTGGAACCATCCCTTCCAAAAAATCCAGAATCATACAAAGCGCAAAATTGTTTTTGACGATGACTTGGAGCGCTCCTACGATAATGGTTAGTCTTTTACCTCTGAATCATTTAGTCAAACAGCTGACAACCAAATATTTGGGTGTTTTATGGTTTATTTCAGGAGACAAAGCGGCCAATCTTCAAGCGGTAAGCAAACAGTTAAGAAATGCTTTGGGTGAGTTGATTTATGTCTTGATCAATGACTGATATAATGTTGATATTTTTTTTTCTCAATGTAATAAAAGCCAATGCAACACATGGTCAAGCAAGAGAAGGCTGGCCAGGTACAACAACAGTGTCCACCTTGAAAAAATTGGATGTTGAGTTGCGGGTCAAAAAGAACTATAAAGGTATCACTCCGGACTATTTCTGTGCTCGTCCATCCGGTATGAAAGAGATACAATTGGTACACATTCTTGTGGCCCTTGGCAAAGGATGGGTACAGCTTATTGGCCCACCCACACCAGAAGTCCGAGTCAAAGGCTGCAGTTCAATTGGCGGTGGTGCAGCTAATACTGGTGACCAATCCAACAAGGATATAGACGTTCCGCTGGATGCTGAAAGGACCGTTGTTCAAGTGGGGGGTTGATTGAAGCAAACTGCGAAACAAGGACAATCAGTCAGTGTGAAGAGAAAGAAAAAATCAATTCCTGGCAAGAACAAGACAAAAGGCACGGCCAAAAAAACAAACCGCCGGCATCCAATCATCAACAGTGACTCTGGTTCGGGTGAAGATTAGGTGGTCCCTTGCTTTCTCTTTTTTCTTTCTTCTTTGTCACGATTGTAATTCCTTCACTATATAGAATTGAGGCTTGTGCCATTGCTTTCCCCTTTGTGCAATTGTTTCATTTCTTTGGAATTTTTGCTCATATCATAGACTCGAAAATATTTTATTTACATGATTAATTATTTGTTTGGCTAATTTCTTATTGGGAGAAATTGAATGAAAACACTTTATATAATAAACATCATGCAAGGGTTCAAAAAAAATATAACACTCAATGGAGAGCCTGGTTAATAAGCTGGCTGGTCTTTGAGAAAGCAGTGAAAAAGAAGAGGGAGTCGACAATGTGTGAGGTACAAGGATTTTAGGTTGTTAGGGGGCTGCCACGACTTGGGATGTTTCAGCGTAAGGGTAGGCGGTGAGGTTATGAGGGATTGGAGACTGATGTTGTGTAAGGTTACAACATGGTGGTGGCCGGTTGTTGTGTGAGTGTGTAATGGTAGACATTACAACCCTTACACATATGTAAGGGTTGTAATGTAATATGTAAGGGTGGGTGGGGTGTGTATGCTTATGTTATGTGTGTAAGGCCACCCGCGGTTTGGCTGATGACTTAGAGAAATTTGGGGGGGGGGGCTGAGAGTGCCAGATATCCGGATTCCTAGAGATTCCAGATACCTTGAATTTTGCAGAGATGTGGGGGGTATAGGCTGCATGAGAGCGCGCGCGCGCTCTTGCTTTACCATGCGGTCTAGGGTTGCCCACAGGTGTCTCCCGCAGGGTTGAAATATGTATTTATGTGTGTAATTGCGAAACAAGATCCCTCAGATCTGACAGGAACCCCCTTTACGCTCGAGTTTATCGTCCAATAGTGAGGGCTTCCGCTGTGCCGCAAGAAACCTAACAGGATGCCGTTACCAAGTCCCAGTCCTCGCGGCAACCGCAAGCCACCACATCGTCACACCACATCCTGCCCGGCTCGCCCTTCCCTCCCCCCCATTTGTCCTGCTCCCCCTGATCATTCTCCTGAGATGTCCCAGCCTTCATGCCCCAGTCTTGTTACTGGTATCTCCTGGGTGATTCCGATCTCATGATTTACTTGGTTGGAACATCCTTGAGTATACATTTCAGGCATCAAGGTGGGACTTGACTCTCAGTTTCATACACGGAATGCCTTCACCAGATACTGCTACTCACAATCCCATCATCACGTACCAGCTCTTCATTCGGAAACGTCAACCACAGAGGACCCAACTCCAGAATCTCCCGCTCCTACAGATGTAATGCGGTTGAAAAGCTCCAAGCAAAAGGTAATGATTCATATCAACTCAGTTGTTCTCAATGCATTACTTTGCGTTGAGAGCCACCCTCCGTCACCATACAACCCCCAAGATCCAGTGGCCAGAGAAGAAAGCTGCCTCAATACATTCTCATTTCCCACTGGTGAACTTTCTTGCTTACAGCTGTGTGCGATTCTGGGGCCACCGCACTATCTCAGGCAAGTGATCCAGGTGATTGCAGGATGCACACTCAATGAAGTAGACTAATGAATACATAGATACGTAGTTGTGTGCATTCACTTTTTTGCGGTAGCTACATATACGGGAGCAGAAAGTCGCGCCAGTCACCATACACTTTTCCAATCCGATCTGACAGCGGTGAGGTAAATTCCGCTGATTTCTGGACTGTACTTAGCACTTGCGCTTATTTTTTAGTGCTACAAACCCCAAGCTGAATCTCCTATTACTTTGCAAGCCGAAGTCGACAATGGCCGTGGAGAAAGCGCCGAGGCTGGAACAATGTGGCCCGACTCCTGAAGCAGTGTGGCCGGGTCCTCAGGGAAGTAGAAGATCTTTTTAAGGTAGACTCCACGATTAAATTTGGTGTACTCTTCCTGCTGTGACAACTTAGCATTGCCAGTCTTCAGATAACCGCTGAAACAATGGATGATGAAGCCCCCGAAACCTCAGTCAGAGCAGATGATGCTCATTCTATTCGACCATGTCGGTTGTCTTGTTATCACATCCCTACCGGTACATACTAACTGAACCAACATCCGATTTGCAATCTGTCTAGCGATTCATACGAGCGAAAAATGTGAATGTAAGCTGTCGTAGCATCGATGCTATTGCCAGATAAATGTCTGACATTTCGGACTCCCATTAGCTGAACTTTGCTCTGATCAACCCGCGGAATTGTCCCCTTCCACATCATCCGAAACTCGTCAGTATGCAAAATCAGAAGAGTCAAAAATCTCAAAGATGATCATTAACGCAACTTGTTGCTTCGTCTTCATGACTCAAAAACACAGCACCGGAGATGGAATTTCACTTCCCTTGCGCTTGCCTCCAAAACTTTGAAGGTAAACGACATTTAATTTAGATGGAAAACATAACTTGGAAGCTCGCCATACGAACTTAGAAATTTCATGCCCCATAGGCGATTTGAAGAAGAAAATCAGCAGCATTTCTCTGAGCCTTGAAAAACTGGTCAGCGAGATTCACACAAGGATTGAGGACGGTCGGCAAGGTGAGTGTCACTTTGAGAACAATTTACCTCCGAGTGCACTAACATTAATTAGTGGGTCTGCTTCTGGGGTTCACAAACAACTCGTAAGGATCCCTCGTGGCAATCTCCTCTCGCTTGGATAGCTTAGACCAAAAAGTGAATGGGGTGCATGAAAGCTTGGATCTTTTAAATTCACACGTTCGCCCACGCGCAATGCCTCCACGTCAGTTGATCAATATTTTTTGAAGATTTTCCAGAACTAACAATGACCCTCTGTTTCTGTATATGTAGCTGATGCCAAGAGAGAACTTGACATGATCATACAACGATTGCAAAACTTGGAGCATAATATTGGCTATGAAATTGAACAAGTTCATCGAAGGATCGATGAGTTGTTTCAAAGACTTGAATTTCGTCCCGTTTAATTCCCATATCTACCTTCAATCATGTGAAATTGCCGATTCAGTTGTGATTTGGACTGATGCTTCTAGGCTTCGAAAATATCTGAGTTATCTTGACGTTGATAGGCCACATAGGGTTTTCATAGCGTTACTTTATATGTAGTTTCTGGTACTCTCATACTCACTTCACTTGGTTTTGATGCTTGTGTCTTTTTGGCCATGGCTGAAATATTTGAGATCATGCTTATGAAGTAGCAAACTTCCAACTGAACACAGAATCCCAGAGAAGCACCGGAAGAAAGGGTCACCCTGATGAATTGGGGCTCTGGAGGATTTTGGGGCCCAGGCTGAATATTACCAGTCCCAGGAGCACCTGGGTATCACCCGGGGTCCTGCCCTGGCAATCCATCGCGTCTTTGTTCTAGTGAACGTGACAAGAAATCCGAAAACCCATTGATAGGGACTTGGAGCACCTAGGTTAAAATGGCCCGTCAATAATACACGACCACAGGCAACTATGGTTGAATTTTAGCTGCCGGACCATGAATAGGGGCACCAAGTAGAATTACGGTATGTACTTACCCACTTCTCATAATTTTTTGGAAAAAGTTCGCGAGTTTTCCAAGGTTGGATAAGAAAATTAGTCGCATTGCTCCTTATAATATTGAGTGGAGGACTGACTGTCTACAACACTCATCAGAACACACAAGCCGGCAAGCTCAATACCGATGTTCTTCTCTCGTACCGCTTTCCTAACCATCGTCTCCGGCTCACCTCTTCAGCATGGATTTGTTGTGGGCATGCTATTAGGCTTGTTGCTCATTGCATTGCTTTACATCAGCCGTTACGTCTTGTCTCCTCATCAGAAGAAAGCGCTCGCAGCCAAAAGCAAAGTCGTACCAAACTTTCTTCCACCAGACTACTTTCCCCCAATCCAGTTTCGCAACGGTTCGAAGAATCTAGGCATATTCAATTCGATCATCACGTTCAGTCAATACGGCCCCAATGACTTGGAGTTCACAGATTACGATCGTATGGCCCAAACTTACAGCTCTCCGAAATTCTCTACCATAATTGAAGTTCGCTTGATCTCGTCATTGAAACGAACCGGCCGAGTGATCCGCAGCTTGAATGATCACCTTCATACGTTGGGCATCGATGGTTTCAATGCCATGCTGGTCTTTGTGTTTCAGGTGAGCGTTAGATGATTATATATCTGCAAGATATAAGTACCAAAATCCTGAAAAACAATTTACTTCAGGATGGGGAGGGAATTCACAGTTCAACTGAAGCTTTGCTAAATGGCACGACGAACGAGACAACGACACCAACCCGCAATCAAAGGAGCCTGACGGCTCTTACGCAGATGATTGAAGTTACAAGCTTGTTGACCGACTCAGCATTGGGCCATCATGATGAGCTCATCAAGAGTTTCAACCAGAGCATAGAAAGAATCGAACAAACCGGGACCGAAGCAAGCCAGCAGCAACGACGTTTACTCGCGCAGCTCCAACGATCAGTGGATCTTGCGTTTGTCGTCCGGTCGGGGTTGGAGCGTTGGCGCAGGCAGTTGAAATTGTACGGCATCAACGTACGCAGCACCCAGGTTTGTTTGAAGATTCGTGGCAGTTCGTATTTTGCTGTATGTTGTTACTGATTTATGCCCGGGTGTAGATATTCGATCAATCTGGTGGGATGGCGCGCAGTTACCTACAAGATATGGTTGCACAGGCCTTGGATGCTGTTCTAGAATTCAAATTAAAAAAAGAGGGACCATTAGTTGCGATGCGCGAGGATCAAAAGAAACGCTTTAATGATTGATCATTGATGTATACGTCTGGTTTTTCACGGGCTATTCATTATTTGTACTGTGATTTCCTTGTGCGGTGAGGATCAATCCAGGATATGCTTTGATATTTTATGGTGAAAATTACACTCTCGTACTAGAGGTCAAGGAAGGACGCGTCGTTTGAGTGATAACACCACTAGCTCTGGGTAAGAGACAGGCTTCCAAATTCCATCCTGAGCGTTGAAGCACTGATCTGGAACCTGTTTTCTTTCCAACTCGGTGAATCATGAATTAGCTGCTTGTACATGGTCTGAATGTACTTGTTGTTTTCCTCATCTGCATCTAAATATGTGATCTAAAATTCATACATACTGTCAGATAAAGAGCTGGTGAGGCAATGTTGTGATGAATAATCTCAAATGATGGGGAGTAAATCTCCCCAGGAAACTGTATGGGCAGTTTTGTGGGGAGGAGGCCTCAGCTTCAGCTTTATCATGATAAAACCGCTTGGGAATTGGGTGAGGAAGATGATACGAGACTGGGCCCAGACCTGCCCGCCCATGACTCTTGTGTGCGCCCGCCCGCGCTTCTTATCGGGGGACGGTAAAGCATTGTCTCGCCATGTGCATGAAGGGGTCAAGCCGGCCACACAGTCCAATACATACATTGTCCCAACTATTTTGCCTCGTGAGTTTTCCATCTGCTCCTGCAATACAGCCTACTCTTACGCCGACATATTTGTATTCGAATCGGGCAGGAATTTTAGCTGGATTCAGTCTCTATCAAGCGGAAGACATGAAGCGAAAACTCGATGTTTCACAGGCCCCAACGCGCAAGAAGGGCAGACTCTCCGATCCACCTGCCGACTACCATTGCAAATCTGAATCGCAGGATCTGGATATGCAAGCTCGAAACGCTAGGCATGAATTCAATCTCGGGAGGTTCGAAGTCGCACTCAAAGCTTTTCGTCGTATCTACCAGACCATTTGCGATAATTCTTCTCACGATTCACCTCGAAGACATTCCTTCTTCCTTCACATCCATTTGGATATATCTCGATGTCATTTAGCCTTACTTCAAGGTCCCGAAGCCCTCGAAGTTCTCTCGCCATGTTATCAATGGGGCCATCAAACGAGTATTTCTTGGTCAAATCCTTTGTGGAGTGAGGTCTCATCTTTGATCGCATCATCCCGAACGCTTATTCGACAAGAGGAACAAATCAAAACTATGCTCGAAAATCAACGATGGAAGGAGGCGACCGAGGGTATATCTGAAGTAGTAAAGGATCGCAGCATTAAATTCCCCAAATCAACCACTGAGCTAACAGGATTCTGGTCAGTTTCAAATGCCGAAGCGTTGATGTGGCTGGGACAGAAGACTTCAGCTAGGCAAGAGACCAGGTTAGTAGATCGTTACAGAATCAAGAACAAAACAACACTGACAAAAACAAAGTCGCATTTGCTTCAGCCAAAAAAGCTCGTGGTATTCACACATAAATGAACCGTGGAGACATTTATGGACTGAGGCTTTAATTGCTTACATTGAGGAAGATTTCCCAAAAGCATACTACCTTGCAAAGCGCGGTATGGGCATGGAATTTGGTAATCAAAAATTCGAGTTGGTCATTTGTTCACTGCGCGTCACAAATGAGCAACTAACCGGAGACTTGGCTCTAGACAACTCCTACATAAAATACAACTTGATTATCAACCCGATACGCAGACCCTTTATGAGGTATTGACTTTCCATTACATTCTGACTTTCGCCGTGCTGATCCCATAGATCCCATACATATTCCACAGTTCCTAGGAGTGAAGGAAACAGCAACCACCAGGCAAATCCAGATTGCATACAGGACTCTGGCATTGAACTTTCACCCTGACAAAACACCAAATGCGAACAGTCAAATGATGTCGGCTGTAGGTTTCTATCCATCTATACAGAATTGACCTTCATCTTTGGAAACGACTAATACTTCATTGTTCCAGCTTAATTACGCTCGGGATGTCCTTGTCGATCCACATCAACGCATCCAATATAATTCTTCATTGAGCCACAAGTAAAGCTCTGTGGAGGTATTGCCACACCACCAAATTGTGAGATTCACGTGTAATGTAAAGCTTTCCAATGATTGGTGAACTAAAGGCAGCCTCACCACGAAATGAAAACCATCTGGAGTGTTTGTCTGATGTAGCATCGGTGGAGATAGCCTGACATGAAATTGGCAGTTTGCTCCAATATCATGTCCCTGCAGAAAATTTGTTTTGTGTAGCGGGTCTTCGACCTCACATTGCACCACAGGGGACCCACGAGTATGAGTTGGTTGGGCTTTTCTGAGGGGCTTGAGGCCCACCATCAGGTAGGGGGACTCTGAAATCTGAAAGAGAGAGCGTTTTGTCAAAAGTCATACCTGAAGCCCGTGACCAACTAGCGCGCCGCTGAGGGACAAGTCGTTCTTAATGACTGAAGTGGCAGAGAGGTATCTGCTAGACTTTCCTACAAGTCAAGAGTCCGCTCCTTTTTTCCGATTCCGCAACTTGACTTGCCACCATTTGAACCCAAGGAGGGTTGATCGCAAGCCTGCAAAGCACAGGCTTCTCTGTCTCACAGACCTTTGGTCGGCGAAGTGCCACCAGTCTGGAGTCACTCCGCTTCAGCCAGTTACCCTCGCTCTCGCTCCGGCAGGGATCAGGAGTTGCTTACTCGCCGCCAACACAGCAAAAAAAGGAAAATTCATGTTGTTTGTACAGTGACCCATAGTAACCTGGACTACGCTAGCTCCTGCAGTTTGATGACATGAAAAGATCGACAACTATGTCCCCAAGTCACAAACTTCTAAATATGTAGTTTTTTTGTAGTTTGTGACGATAGCTCTAAAGAGACTACGTGGACACTACTGACTACACGTCTCTACATGTCGTTCGTGACTTGCCCAAGACATGTACACCGGAAATTGATGGCAGCGTTCGCGCTCATGTAGACCTCCTGTCAAATCACTACTTTTCTCAGATCCTTGGTTCAGCAGTCCTTCAGCCTGCAGTGTTTCAATCAGAGATCAAATTATCTTGAGTCAATCACCATGTCATCACACAACGATGGTTCTCCTAACACTCAAAACCCGTCTTTTATCCAAAGGACCAAGTCCTCTTTTGAATCCTGTTTCAAGCTGCTGTTAAGAATCACATTGTTTCCATTCAACTTCATCCTTGCACGCATACTGGGTTCATTTCTTGCGATTCTCTTTATTGCTCTAATACTTTACGGCTTTGGTTCTATGTTTGACGCAAACTACAGTCGGCTTGAATTGACCGCCGGATCTAGATTTCTCGCCAGTCTATTCCCATCACTCAGTGGTTTATACTGCTCTGTCTTTCCCAGTAAATTCTGTCAAGTACAATATTCACCAACCTTTGACTCGAAGGACGAACTCGGACGGATTGCCAACACACTTTCTAGTACAACCGCGAAAGCATCCAATGTTTTCGATTCTATTGCTCATTTGAGCAATCCTAGAAACTTAGAAATCTACCAGACAGAAATATGGGAGCTTACCTTTGCGATTCGATATTCCAGCAATCTCGAAGAAAAAGACGCAATGGCCGAAGATCTCTGGGACTTAGGAGAAATCGCAGGCCAACTGAAAGATAAGGTGATTGACTTGAATGGAAAAGCCATCAATTCATTTTCTTCAATTGCACACGAAGTAAGTTTATTTGATTTCGTGAGTCCACAGTGGCCACTCAATGCTTATTCCCCGCTTGGAAGTTCGCACGTGTTGGGCAGGTTATCCAACTAGTCGGCAACGGCAAAAAAGCTTATTCAATTGATACAATCGAAAAAAACCTGGAGATAGCATTCGGCAACTTCGACTGGGAGCTGAAGAGGTTAATCGACTCAATTGACGATTCGATTCCTCTTGCCTCAAGAGCCGCGAGTCTAGGCCTTCAAGTTTCCGAGAGGATTCATAAAGAACACTATAGACTTCAAGTCTTTCAAGACGAACAGCCGCTCTGGAGGAAATTATTAGATCAGACAAGTAAACGTGGCAGACGACTGCATAGAGATCTTCAACTGACAGCAAGAAGCATTCACACCGCAAGGGCTCTACACACCGGTCTCGAGGAAGTCAGGAGTGATTTGGTATCTTATCGAAACCATGTTTCACACTTCAAGGTTAATACTTCGTTTCTTCAAAAAGTGACTGGATGCAAATAATAAAAATTGATGTTTTGTCGTTGTTTTGTTTTAACTTGCCGAAGGCTGTGATTTCAGGATGGCATCTGGCTGATCACGGTCTTTCCGCTGAAGATGAGCTTGACTCTATGAAATCAACTATCAATCAACTTCGGGAGACTATCTCATCGGCTAAGAGAAACTCTCAAGACAAAGAATCCAGAGTTAATGTCGATTTATGATACTTACAGATTAGCGGATTGGATGTAGAAAAACTAGACAACCAAGATGATTTCTTCATGAGATTTCAGCAACACCCAAGGGGTTTTTTTGTGTCCTGCTGTCCTCGCTATAATTCCAAGTTAATTAGACCACGACTCTTGCGTCGGTGACCTGGTCATTTTTTGTTCGTCTATGGATACTGAGAAGATATGAACATAAGGGCGCTGGTGGACAAAATAAGAAATAGGTTCTTTTGAATATACTGCTACTTGAGATGTGATTGTAAGCTACGGGCAACTGTGGAGAAAATAGCAAAAAAGGGGAGTTCTGGTTTGTTGAATTGTTTTGGGTGAGAGGGAACTCATCATCGCACGAGGAGTGGACGTCGGATGGCCCGCGCCAAAGACTCTACCGTGGTCGATGTGCCGCCTACTCCGAAAACCCCACCCCAGGATTATTCAGGAGATAAACGTAAGCGTTGCCCGAAATGCACAAGTTCCATGTTCTCATACTCTTCAATGTTTTTTAGGAACACCTGAGACCTGCACCTCGAGTGAGATGCCATCACTGCGCTCGGCCAAGGAAGTAGAATCGAAACACAAGAGACACAGATCGTCAAATCTTCTGACGGTCACTGACCACTTCGCTTCAGCCGTTAATTCAGCTTTGAAACACGGAACTAAGCATGCCACGGGTGGTATGGTATCATCAACCCACTCCGCAAAAAAGCTGGCCAAAAAATTGTTTGAAGGGCTCGACGAGGACAGGGGCGGTGTCATCACACCGAACGAATTTGAGGGATACTTTAAAACCGCCAGTGATGCTGCAATGGCGTTCAAACTGTTTGACAAAGATGGCAATGGGGACATCGATCGTAAGGAAATGCGCAATGCCGTCGTGAGGATCTATAGAGAGAGGATGGCGTTAGCCGTTGGCCTACAAGTATGTCAGACGTTCCGCTTAAATCTGTTAGAAAATTTAGCTGAAATATTCCCAACTTCATAGGATATGTCTTCAGCAGTTTCAAAACTAGATGCGTCAGTGAATTTCGCTCATGCTTCTCCAATTTTTACTTACATGCCATGTGGATTTATGATTTTCCTCACAGGGTTTTGATTTCACTGGCCTGTCTTCTCACCATTTTTATATGGTTCTTCATCTTCAATTCTAAGGGGACATCTTCCCAGTTGGTACCGATGGCCACAATTATCCTAGGATTCTCATTCAGTAAGCTACATATATACTCACAAAGCAAACATCTAGATACAATCCACCAACCTAACTAATCACCATTTTTCACAATAGTTTTCGGGAATGCAGCTAAAAATTTGTTTGAGGTGCATCGGATTTTCGCTCTGAGTTTTGGGCCGTTTGAATTGCACGAACTTATCAAAACCGCAAGGCTCCAAATTTTTTCTAGAGCATGCTATTTATCTTTAGTATACATCCATATGACGTTGGAGATATGGTTTCAATAGGTTCGCTATCCATGGACTCGTAGAAGACTTTTTGCTATAAAATGCTGACGCATATCATCTATATCTTTACCATACGCAGATAAAGTCTACATGTTTGTGACGGAGTTCGGGCTTTTCTCCACAACCTTTCAACGAGTGGACGGCCAGGTTGTAGTGGCTCCTAACTCGCTTCTTATTAGCAAGAAACATATTATCAACATTCGCCGAAGTGGCGCGATGTGGGAAACGGCTAGTTATTTCATAACAAAACACTCCTTTGATGTCATTTGATGTCAATCTTTCTGATTCGCCTGCACTCATATCTTTTTCAGACCAAGATCATGGTCGGTTTTGATACTCCCTTAGAGGTGCTGCACAAATTTCGGGCAAGGCTGAGGCAATATGTCATTTGCAACCCTCGAGATTGGAAGGGGGGGTAAGAATTCATGAGCCTGCGCACCAGTCAATCGGCACAAGCGCATACTCATTGATTTTCATTCACAAATAGATTGGACGTCAACATTGATTTTATCAACAACCAGAATTTAATCCAGTCAGTGACTTGCCCCATTTTTTATTTGGGTACATTTGTAACGCTAAGAGTTTTTCTCTGAAACGTTCGTTCAGATTGATTATTGCAATGGAGCATAAATCAAATTGGCAAGATTGGGATGCTCGATGGGATCGTCGTACATTGCTCATGAAGGTATGTTTGACAAAAACATGTAAGGTGATCTTTTTTCAACGGAAGGGAGCTGATGTTTTCTTTATTTGTCTTCCATAGGAGATGAAGCGGATAATGGATAGCTTGAAAATAACCTACAAGTTACCGCCACAGGTGAATGAGTTTCTCTGACTACCAGCAGGTAACTCGGAGGAAATCAAATTAAACCCTTCTTGTTCTGCCCCCAACAGCCTATATCATTTCTCCCACAACGACCTGGGCCTTGCCAGCTCCTGTCAAGGCGCGAAGATGATTCTGTCCAATCCCAGCACCCAAGAGTTAGAGCTACCCCACATCGCTCCTCAACAAATCCAACAGCTTCTCGCACAAGCAATACCTCTCGCCCATTCCCAAATAGGCCTCATTTAACCTCATTCAGATTTCCTGGGACTCTGTAACTTCTGACCATACAAATCGGCCCCACAATCGCGCGCTGAAATATTATATTAATCTTTACTGAATGTCTGGTTTTGTTCCTGTTGTGTTGATCGTGAATTCAACCTCACTAATTCGGATTTCTTTGCCGGTCGCTCAAAAACCTGGTCACCCTTGCTTAATTTCCCGTTTTTATTCATCCACCTGAAGAAGTCGTGATTCATTCATTTTTCTCAATATACGAAGGTGACAAATCCAATTCTATATTTCCAGTTCAAACAGTTAGATTTATAAGTTATACCATCTTGTCTTTTTCACATGAAATAACTTCTTCAGCCTATCTTAGCTGCTCTTCCCAAAATGTGTAAGAAATAGAGTTCAACCACATTTTATTGCAGCTTCAACAGTAAGACTAATACTAATAGTAGTAAAAAGACTAACAATATAAAAGTAAAAGAAGAAAAAAGAAAAAAGAAAAAAGAAAAAAGAAAAAAGAAAAAAGAAAAAAGAAAAAAGAAAAAAGAAAAAAGAAAAAAGAAAAAAGAAAAAAGAAAAAAGAAAAAAGAAAAAAGAAAAAAGAAAAAAGAAAAAAGAAAAAAGAAAAAAGAAAAAAGAAAAAAGAAAAAAGAAAAAAGAAAAAAGAAAAAAGAAAAAAGAAAAAAGAAAAAAGAAAAAAGAAAAAAGAAAAAAGAAAAAAGAAAAAAGAAAAAAGAAAAAAAAAAAAAAAAAGAAAAAAGAAAAAAGAAAAAAGAAAAAAGAAAAAAGAAAAAAGAAAAAAGAAAAAAGAAAAAAGAAAAAAGAAAAAAGAAAAAAGAAAAAGAAAAAAGAAAAAAGAAAAAAGAAAAAAGAAAAAGAAAAAAGAAAAAAGAATTAGACTAGAAGAGAAATAAAAAAAATATGAGTACCTTCTTATAGTCTAAACCTTGCTATTACTCAAAAGGAATGTGATGAAGATAATTGTAGGAATTGTAGGAAATAATTACAAGCCTAAGAGAGTTTGAGAAATATATTGTTAATATCAATATTTTTTAGAAAGTGAAACAGATAAAAATAATAAAGATCCTCAAACCAAGTACCTCCACTTGGATTACACCATGCTCCTCCTAAATCCTCACAGTTCTGGCTGATGAGTAAATGGGTTGGAATTGACTTGGAAGTTAGGTTGCTTGATGTCGGATTAACAGAGGTTGTTGGTAAGTTAAAGGCGGTGTTCAGTCATTGATTGGATTATCACTTGTTGAGTCTTAGAGCATCCACAATTGTCTTGTTAAATTTTTGACAACTGTGGAGCTCTTAGCAGCTCAACAGTTGTTTTGTCAAGAGTATCCCCACTTGCGGCTTGATAACCCGGGTCTATTGCTGGGTTATTGAGCTGGTTTCACACTTGTGCTCCTCTGAAACTTGAATTGGGGTGCTATACTAAATATAGCACCCCAAACCCCATTTAGTAGCGCCACTGAGGCTGCTAAAGTAGCTTTTTTTATAGCTTGGCTGCTATAGCAGTTCCAGGTCTGGAACTGCTATAGCATCTCAATAGCATCCCATTGGCCCAAGTATCACACAGCAAAAAATTGTGAAATCTGGCCCCTCCCACCCCAGTCATTTTAACACACACAACCGGGACGCTTTGGTGACACCTGAAAGGTTTCATTGCTCCAGGCTACATTATATTGTAGCTTGCGGTGTGTAGCAACCCTGCCTTGGGCTGTTAAGACTCCGGTGAGGTGCCCCGGCACAGTTGATTTAGCAGCTTGGATAACTCCCTGCGGTGCAGATGGCCAGAGAAGATCTACGACGAACACAACCTTCCATCGTTAACTCAGATCGATCAGTGGTTGAACAACGATCATGAGCAGGACAATGGGGCTCTTGCAAATTTACAGACTCCCAATCTGTTGGGTTTGGCTCCTTCGATTACTCCCAATTCGGCATCCTCTGTAACCCAAGAATGCAAGCAAGCTACCCCGTTTACTCCAGATTTTGAACACGGCAACAATGATGAGAACACCAAAGTGAAAATCTTGCTGGAATACAAATTATTCTTTTTGGTCCCGGAAGAGAAGCCAACCAACCCTCGTCAGAAGAAACGCAAGGCTAGCGCGACCAATAACAAGGAAAAATTCCAATTGCTTGCATCCGATCCGGGCAAATTGCACTTTGAATGGGACACAGAAAACCGAAATCTTGTTTCCTTCAAGATGGCCGCTATCAAAGCAATCAAGATGCTTGACGAGTTTGAAGTAGTGGCTCATTCACAAGAGCAAGAAGATGACGGAGAGCTCATGTGGGGAGCTACTATTCCTCACGGCGGACAATTTGCCAATAAAAACAAGGCCCTCTTGGAGGACAATGAGGATCTATCCAATTTCCTCGAGGATCCCAAGATTACAGCCCAGGTCAGCCAGTTGTTATTCTAGTTTGGTACGGTTTGGAACATTCAACTGATGTTATCTTCGTTTTAATAATGTCAGAAAAAAAAATCTCAAATCGCTGAAGAAACAAACGCGGCAGAGGAAGAAGAAGACAATGCTGAGCCCTCTGCAGGCGCTTTTTCATCAGCAGCAATCATGCGGAACATCCGAGAGCTCCGTGCAGCACATGAGGCATGCAAGGAATTATCTGGTTCAGCTGAGGTGCCGGTGTTCATCAATCCAAGCAACCCCAAAGAGTACATCAAGCTCACGATGGACCAACTCCTTTTATGGGCAAGAGCAATGGTCAGCCCATTTCCCTTATCTTCCAAATACTTTGTGTAGAGACTGTAAAATGGAGATGTGTCTGGTGAGATTCGAACTCACGACCTCAGCTAAGCTGAGACACATGCTAGAGTGCTGCCTTTACCAACTAGGCTACAGACGCTTGTGACTGCCAGGGTGTTGGTTGGTAGTGCTCAAGGTTCAGCTGGTGATACATCATGGTAGCAGACTAACAGGCAACTCAACACCCCCCCTTGCTACATGATGTGGAGAGTGGGAATTGAACCCAAGAGGTATGGGGATTAGACCCATTAAGTGTGGGGATGTGACCCAGTAAGTGTGGGGATGTGACCCAAGGAAGGATGGGGATTTGGACCCATGTAGGTGTGGCCGCTGTGGGAATTGAACCCGGGACCTTGATGTAGGCTTAGAGGGGTTTTTGGTCTTACATGAAGCATTCACATCTTCATTCAGTCTCTTATGTAAGCGAGTAGCGCTTAGGTAGAATCTGGGCTCATAACCTGTAGAGACTGTAAAATGGAGATGTGTCTGGTGAGATTCGAACTCACGACCTCAGCTAAGCTGAGACACATGCTAGAGTGCTGCCTTTACCAACTAGGCTACAGACGCTTGTGACTGCCAGGGTGTTGGTTGGTAGTGCTCATGGTTCAGCTGGTGATACATCATGGTAGCAGACTAACAGGCAACTCAACACTTTGTTTGATGGATATCTCCCATTTAGGAGGAAAATCCTGAGATCACTGTCGGCAAGCCACCCAAGTCCGATTGCTTTGCTTTCACGACAAAATCAAAGCGCCTCAGCGCAAGCGGACAAACCTTGGATGGTGATGCGATTACACCCAGCAAGTCGGCCTCTTCATCTTCTTCAGCTTCAACCTTCATCCCATCACCTACGCCAACGATATCTCCCCTTTCATGTGGCTGGAGTCCGCAGATGGCTGCCATGATGGGATGGCAACCAAGTGCTTGGGGATGGCCAGGTATGGCTCAACCAAACTTTGCCACTCACATGAATCTAGCAGGAATTACATCAGCAACACCCGCCCATCCGAATGCTCCTCCGACTCTAATGCCTCCGTCGATGGGAGTTACGCCGGCTTCTAGTACTGCGCTTCCGACTGTAATGCCTCCTTTGATTTCAGTTACGCCGGCTGGTAGTACTTGGCAACAAACAATCCCGTCTTCTCCGGTGCCATCAGACGATGACCTCGATTTAGACGACTTCTTTCAATTCGCACATGTTGAACCGAATAAACAGCTTTTAGACGGTCTTGAAGAGCTAGGCATTACACATTTCTCTCACTTTCACAGCTTTTTGGCTTCCAACCTCAAGGCGGCCGGGGTTAAAATGGGCCATGCTAGAATACTAATGGATAACTTGAAGAAATACGAGCAACACTTGAAGTCACGCCGTAATGCTAACCGTCCCCAATGATTTCTTTTTTCTTTTTATCTTTCCTTTTGTGTGCTCCCAGAAGAACAAATCACGGTCTGCTTTTCCCACATCTGCTTGTAATTAAAAAGTTTTTCTTATTGTAATTCAAATGTTTTTCTTATCCCCCAAGAAAGCTGAACTCTTTTTCTGAGATGAATCAGTTCAAGATGCCTTTTTTTGTATCTCCTTTCTCTCTGAGTTCATTCAAGTGGGATTTTTTTTTCTTTCCATGTGTGTCCTCCTGAGAAACATGCAATATATTTCTGTAGAAAGTTTATTTCATTCAACTTCAAGCATATTTTAAAGTGGCCAAAGAAACAAGATCGATCAGGCAAAGAGAATGTTGAGTATGGATACAAGTGAGATAATGATAAAGAAAACCTCTGTGTAGAGATAGAGACAAGATAGTCACATTCATTTGTGATTAATTGACTGCATAGCCAGCACCTTGAAACAACTTCTTGGTCAAATCAGCTGACAATACAAGGCTAATGAAACCTTCAATAACATCATAGTCCTCATTGCCTCCAGTCAACAAGTCTTTGTATTGCCGCAAAACTGATTTGTAGACCGAAAACCCTTTTTCAATAGGGTTGAAATCCGGAGAATAGAGAGGCAAGTATTGCAAAAGGCAACCTTGAGACTCTACTATCTCAGACGTGGTGAATTTGAGCATTATCAAGCACTAGGACACTTCTAGGGGCGGGAAATGGATTCATTGATGGGATCTAGACCCAAAATTATGTAAGATATTACACTATAACCCAAGATTCAAAAAAACCAAACAGACTTACCAAAATGTTTGAGAGGAAGTATTCAAAGTTTGAACGGTTGAAAGACTTCTCCTGAACCATGTGGGCTACCAATCCAGTGGATGATATAGCTGGAATGATATTGTACTGGTGCCTGCTTTGCTGACGTGGTACTTGTTTTGTTCGTTGGCCTACTGGGGCCCAGCCTTTTTTCCTTGAAACAACCTCCAGGCAGACTCCAGATTCATCTGATTAGACAAATCAGCTGATCAGTCAAAATACATCCTGGAGATCCAGGAGATAGATTAAGATAGGAAATCCTTTCATTACTTACCAGTGAAAACCAAGCACAAAACAGGGATTGAAGCAATGAGGGAAATGAATTCAGCCCGCTGATCCTCATCTTGGTTTGGATGAACACCCTGCACTGATTTCTTTGACATCTTCAAATGGTTCCGCAAAGTTTGGGGGATTTTGGAGCTACTGATGTCGATGCCGTGTTTGTCGCGCAAGGAACATTGTATTTTGTCAACGTCCATTGGGTAATGGAATCTTGGCTAATTGAAGCTCCCAATGAGGTGTTGATATTGGTTAGTGACTTTCCATCAATCCAAGCTAAGACGGCTGAGTATTTCAGATTGGCTGAGTACTTTTGAAACACCATGGCCCCTTTTCTAACTGTGTGACAGAAAGAGAAAAATATTAGTATGCACCAAAAAAAATGAGAAGAGAAAATGTGCTCACATTGGCGGAGATTTGCGGTGTCCTTCGGCGTGGGTGTAATGCAATACAGTGCAATCCAGATGACTTCCGCCCAGTCGGTTACACTGGGCATCGGGAGTCGGGGTGGGTGAAAAAAAAAATTTGGGGGGGAAAAAAAAATTTCGGTGACCAAAAAAAAAAAAAAAACCCGGAAATCCGCAACCTTTTCTGCAGTAGCTGTATGTCAATTTGTCAGAAAACACATCATTCTCAAGGAATTCACGCCCCCAAGGCTCGAACATGACCTTAGGTTTTTCTAGCATGATCAATGCCAGTGGTGACTTGATATAAACTGGCAATCAGCCTTCACAAGCGGGAGAGGACTTCCCGTCGCCTCAATCGTGAGCTTAGCCGGACGGGCTAGACCTCGCTTGCGGATAAGGATTGATTGAGATTGAGCTTTCACCAGCAAACAAGGTTCAGAACCTTCGTCTAAATCATGACATTTGGCCGAGAGGAAGTCTTCCAGTGGTGTGAGAAAGTTAGACAAACGGGACCAGGAGTAAAATTCACATGCACCGGCCTTTCATGATCAACAATTTGCGCAAATCCCCTCTTTGATCAAAGTGCCAGACGCTCTCAGCTTGGCAATCATTTCGCTCAATTCAAGATACCTACCGCGAGCGCAAACGGCCAAAAGCCTGGTACTATGCGTGTTTCGGCGACTTGATTCGCGACTGGCTTCCCAGGTTATGCTTTGAACTTTTCCTCCTGGAATTGCTGGGCCAATCCTGAAGCCGCTGTGCCGCTCAACAGACCATTGAGAAGCTTCAATTTCCCGTCAATCATGGGTGACACTCCATCAAAGGAGAATAGTATTGATTTGGTTGTGGGGGCAAATCAATCCAGCTTCAGGGTGGCTTCGTGGTTTAAAAAATAATGAGCTTGATTGTCATCGCTCAACTGAGGTGAAGAAAACACGCCAACGGGTGCAGTCTAGAAAGTTTGTAATTAATCTGGTTTCTTTTAAAAAGCCATACACAAGTTATCTAGCCCAGATATACCCCTCCCATCATTCCATAATCTTACCCAGGAGGTTTCGAGGAATAACAGGAATACTGCGTTGTCTGCCTTAGATCCCCCGGTTTCAATTCTTGATCAAGATGCTCCACAAGCTCCGGCCCCTCGAGAAGAAGCTTTCAGCCGTCCTCAGCCTCAAGTCTAAAAAAAGTCAGCGTTCCATCAAGTCTGTGAAATCTAGTCACTCGCGTCAAGAAGGATCTCAACAAACGGTAGCAGTAAGACCTGATGGCCCGCCGATTCGAGAGCTACCTCTCAGCACCCGGCATGATTCTGCCTACCACATCCAAGAAGAGACAGGGACAGGAACACAACGAAATACACCATGTGGAAATTGGAATGCAGTTTCCAGCAGCTCCCTGGCTTCTCGATACCGCCGTGCGGTAAATGACAGTGTCCCATCAACATTGAATGTCACAGGAGCTGCCGAACAGGAAATACCCTTAAAGTGTCCTGCCTTCTATTGCGATGAAACTGTTTGACCTGTTTTATGGCTCAAAGCCCGAATCGTTAAAAACACAGGCTGAATTGTGGGTCAACGTCAGGTATTGGACTAAGCTGGCTCTGGGCTTGGCTTCGTAAGTCATCACGCTCGTCTCATCACTCCATCAAATGATCTACGTGGAACCTCAAGCCTCTGGGCACTTTTTGTTTCAGGTATTGGGTGGCTTTGTCCATAATGTTTTCCCACTTCTTCAGCCTTCGTGATGATCCGCACTTGCATTATTTCGACTGGGTGAAAAAGGTGCGCTAGCTTTATTACCTTTGGGATAACCACGTTCGACCAGTCTGCCTTATTGCAAAAGACCAAACTGAGCAATTTCTTCCGATGGAATATATCCAGGTAGCTGCAGGGTTGTTTACAGCAGGCGTAGTCTTGCTCTTGGAAAAAGTAGGCTATTTAACAGAATCATTGCCCGAACAAATCATAAAAGTTGACCTCTTATCATCGAAATTCACGGCATAGATCTTGCTGCAGTCAATTCAATTGAATTTTCATCGAACCAGTTCGAAAGCCAGGCTTGAGGAGAACGAACGAGCGCTTGTAAGCATATCTCATATATCTTAATCTGTGCAAACAAAATGATTATTGGGGAAAGCAAGAAAAGCGCACTGACCCTGCTCTGGCAAACTTGATGCCACGACCGACACAGTGGGCTTTAGACCAATTGGCGGCTGCAAAAGGGATCTCACATTCTTCTATAAAGAGAAACTCAAAGTTTCTAAGCAACTGGTCTTATAATGCGATGAAGAGTGCAAGATCGACAGCAGGAAACAAAGATTCTACCATAGTTGATGTGCCAACTACGCCCAGAGTTTCGAGTGCGAACTATTCGAGAGATCAGCGTAAGCTTTTGACTGAATTATTTCGCAATTTGGAATTCCTAATGCTTCATAAATTCTCCTAGGAACTACAGAGAATGGAAAACCAGGTGCTATGACATTCCTCGAACCGGATAAGGAGCCTGGATTGACGGCACAAAACCAGAAGAGACGTAGATCTTCCAACCTTTTGATGGTCGCCAATCAATTAACCACAGCGTTGAATTCAGCTCTCAAAAACGGAAACGGTATCATAGGCGACACGGTAACATCAACCCACTCCGCCAAAAAGCTTGCCAAAAAGTTGTTCAAAGGTTTAGACAAAGACAGGGGCGGTGTCATCACGCGGAACGAATTCGAGGGATACTCCAAAACTGCAAGTGAGGCTGCAATGGCCTTCAAACTGTTTGATAAAGACGGCAATGGCGATATAGATCGCAAAGAGATGCGCAATGCCGTCGTCAGAATCTACAGGGAGAGAAGGGCTTTGGCTGTTGGCTTGAAGGTACGATAGGCAATCACCTTAAATCGGGTTGAACACGGAGCTGAAAGACTTTCAACCTGGCAGGATATGTCTTTGGCCGTTTCCAAATTAGATGTGTCAGTGAATTTTGTTCATAATTATTCAATATGCAAATTACCTACATACTATAAGCAGATCTGTGATTTTTATCACAGAGTTTTGATTTCAATGGCTTGTCTTCTCACGATTTTCATATGGCTCTTTATCTTCAACCCAAAAGGGACATCTTCGCAGTTGGTACCGATGGCCACCATTATCTCAGGTTCTCTTTCAGTAGGTTGCTTTTACAGAAACAAAATCTACATCCGCCAAGCGGATCACTATTCAGCTGATCTCCATTTGCTACAGTATTTGGCAACGCAGCAAAAAATCTTTTCGAGGTAGAGGCAATTTCAGTTCCAGATTTGACTCGAGCAATGTCCACAAACTGATCATAGCCCAAAACATCCCTCACAAACCGTTTGGAAGAGTATGCTTTTTATTTTCAGCATACATCCATATGACGTCGGGGACCTTGTTCTCATAGGTTTGTGATGGAATGGATTGAGAGGAATGACGCCCCAACCCCCCGTGCCAGCTGAGAAAATTCTACCTGGTGTGAAGCAGCGCGTACCCTAGCTGCGGCGACCTACAGGGAATCTATCTAATTTAGACCCTGTCCCACCGCGGAGAGGCTTGCGCTTCGCGTGAGGGGCCCTGCTACGCCTCCCCAAGGGACCAATCAAAATTGACACGCCGCCCGTGGGCGCAATTGTTGTCCCAGACTTGATCCGTCCTCTTGGAAATCACAGTAATGTTTTTTTTTTCTCTTCCTTCATCCCATTTCCCAGATAAAAGGCTGAAATTGATCAATCCTTCCAATCATCTGACCAGGCCCAATTCAATAGTGACGGTGACGACGGCTCCAGCGAATACCCATGGCGGACAGTGCCGCTTAACTCACCGTGCACCCCGTTTCAGTTCCTCAAGTCGCTGAGGAAAGCGCCCACGATTGCGAATACGTACCATCCCCAACAAACCTTTACCCATCCCATCATGCCAAAACCTGCACTCCTCCCATGCACATGTGAGGATTGTAAGAGGTCCTCAACATACCGTGATCAAAATGGCAAATCACGTCCTGGGCACTTGTGGCCACAGCCACTTTACCTAAAACACCGACAAAATAATCCCAATCCACGCACCCTGCAATCTCAATTATCCTTGCAACCAACACCCGCAGATTCATCTCCAGAGGCAACTCCATCTCCATCTCGCCATTACGGTATACCTGCCGCGCAGTCAAATCAAACCCGAACAAATCCGAGCTGCCTTTCCAACCACATGAATGTCCAGGACTTGTCTGAAAATATTTCACAGATGGAGACAGGTACGTGTCTCAAGCTCGCAGATTGAATTTCCTTCATCTTGATACTGATGCAACCATCTGCCAGGGACTCCATCCAAAGCAGAGCCGTTAGATTCATCCGAACCCAATCAAGCAGACGCACTTCCGTTCCAAAATTCTGACAATCTCAACGACATTGGTCCAACGCAGTATGATACCAGTATGTGATATTTCTCTGCATGTCACTAATCTGTTTTAACCACGTCTGCTGTCATTATTTTTACACACAGGTCTTCTTCATCACAATCAATTTACGTCTTTAAATATTCCAAGCGAAAAGCTGGCTTCCATGCTTCAATCGGCCTGTCAATATCTGCTCAAACACACTAGTGTGGAATCTTCTGACCTTGATCTTCGAGTTCAACAGGGTATCCTCGATATCAAATCAAGTTCAAGCAGAAGCATCAATTCACTTCCAGCAAATATAGCTACCATTTTGAAAAAATTAAATATTGAACCCAAACTATCAAAAAGTATATGCTGCATGAAATGTTACTCGATGTACCCTCTCAAATCAAAGGAACAGAAATGCTCTTACCGCGCTACCCCTCGCAGTCAAATTTGTTCAGAACCCTTGTTCTTTGATCCACCTAATCAAACACAGCAAGTCATGAAACCCCGCCAATTTTACACAACATACTCTCTCCTAGAATGGCTAGGGCGTTTCTTACACAGACCCGACATTGAAGATCTTCTTGATACTTCGATTAATAAAAAAAACCTGGCAAATGGTTTTATGCGAGATGTTTGGGATTCTCCGATCTGGTCTAAGCAAAAAAATCCCAATGGAAGCCCTTTCACCTCTACAACAGGCCATCTGGCATTCTCCCTAGGCATTGATTGGTTCAACCCGTGGGGGAACAAGGCTGCAGGCAAAGTCGCTTCACTCGGTGCCCTCGTTTTAGTTTGCCTGAATCTTCCACTTTCACACCGCTATCGTCCTGAGAATATCTATCTTGCCGGTATAACCCCAGGTCCCAAGGAGCCAACAGTCTTTCAAATCGGAAAAGTTCTAGAGCCCCTTGTTAGCGACTTTTTGGACCTCTGGCATGGGGTCAACTTCTCAAGCACCTCGCGTTTTCCCCAATCTGGGCGAACCATCCGAGCTATGATTTTGCAAGTCATATGCGACCTTCCTGCGGTGAGAAAGGTGATGGGGCTTGCTGGACACGCGTCTTTGAATCATCCTTGCTCGTTTTGCAAGATCCACAAGGGAAATCTTGACTCGATCGACTCAACAGCTATGGCTCCTCGAGGGAATCAAGAATTAAGGGAAGCGGCTGTGCAGTGGGCATCCGCCAAGACAAAAGTGCTACAGAAAGAGATTTTTAAGGAGTGGGGCGTCCGCTACACCCCTTTGCTAAAGTTACCTTATCTACGTCCTGTTACTCATACGGTAGTAGAGCCAATGCACAACGTATTCCTTGGGGTCTTGAAGTATCATGGGCAGACCCTCTTTGGATTCAAACAATCCCCTGATGACTCTTACGAAAAAACTACTAAATGTCCCCTAGAGAAAAAAGCGAAATTCCAACCGAAAACCACACTTCAACTGGACACCGAACTACAACAGTGGACAACTGAATTGGCTCATCTATATCGGCTCTTGTTTGAAAGCTCAGAGGGCTCCGATGCGGAGTCCGATCTTGACTTCTGCCCGGAGGGAATCGATTCCAGTAGCAACTCTGATTCGGACGATCATGCTTCAGATTTTGATGATTGTCTTGAGGGGCGCAATGCAATCGATTCACATGCCATATTCAACAACTCGGCATCTATGGAAATCCTCCGTTCAGTTATTGAAACCATTTGCCTACCCTCGTGGATCAACCGCGTACCAGTCACCATTGGTGAAGTTTCTGGGGGAAAGCTCAAAGCTGATGAGTGGATTGTGCTTTTTACAATCATTCTCCTTCCGGCCATTGGTATTATATACCATACTCAAGCAGATGTCAATGTTGAGATATTGAATAACTTCTTTGAACTCATCAGTGCTGTGACAATTGTTCGACAGACAGAAATCCACAAATCAGATGTAGCTACTCTCAGGGGGTACCTGCAGAAGTATCGACAAAGTGCCAGCAAGATATTCCCGCAATTCAAAGCAGTACCCAATCACCATCTCTTACTACACATACCTGAATGCATGGCTCGTGGAGGCCCCGCCTCCACATGGACTGGATGGGTGTTTGAGCGACTCAATGGTGATCTTCGAAATATACCAACAAATAACCAAATGCGTCAGTAACCTTTCCCATTCCTGCTCAACAGCTTCACCCGCACTTACCCTGTGTATTGCTTCCGCAGGTACTTTAGACTCAACTCTTCTCAAAAAATATGTGGCTGCAGCCAACTTGAAAGCTGCTCTGCCCGCGCTCTCCAAAAATCTTCCTCCATCCCTCAACGACTCCATACTACGTCACCTGCGCTCCACTCAAAAGTCTGGTTCCACAATGCTTGATGATCCCAAAACCTTCGAGGTCCCATGGTCAAAAGAAAACCTCGTCAAGCTCAGTCAAGAAACAGTTTTGCGGCTCGTAAAACAACTCTCAAAAACCATTGACCAGGAAATCGTTTGCTCAAAGGTAGCACCGGGCTGGGGACATCTTCTGAAACTTTTCAAGCATCGTAACGCTACTTACAGCATACACGATTGGCATGCAGGCAACTGTACGGTTGAATACGAGGCAAACGATATGACAGAAAGATGCTGCGGCAGAATATGCAACATCTTCACTATCAGGGGACCCAAAAATGCAAGCATCACAGACATGTGGGTTGAAGTAGAAAGATTCAAAAAACTGGCTGAATCTGACAATTCAAAGCATCCCTACTCTGGGTGGCCTCACATCAAAACAACAGTTGTGTATTCTCTAACACCGCCAGAATCAAATGAACGGTCATGTGACATTACTGTTGACCTCATCAAGCCTGACAAGATCTTGGGCCATATGGCCTGTCTGGAAGCTCCTTCTCAAACATTTGGTATTGAGAAGCCAATATTGATATTAATAGGACTTTCAAGGCATCATTTGGGTCCTTTAGACTGACGGACTACTCCTTTTGAAATTTATATTGATATTAACCTTTGATTGACGTACTTGTCGGACTCGCACCTGTCGGACAAAGTAGTCCGACTAGTGAACCTGTCGGACAGGTCGCTAACTTGTCGGACATACAATTCTGACCAGTGGGAACTGGTCGGACAGCATCTTCTCAGACGAGGCTGTCCGATCAGCCAGTCCGAGTAAAGCTTGAGAAGCGCTGTCCGACTGCAGCACGGTTGAGCAAGTCCAACGGTGGTTGGACTGAGCTGCTCGAGGACCCGTCGAGCAGAGGTATCCGAGTTCTGCTCGGACAGGGGGGTCTGACCAGTGAGTCCGACCACCCATAGGACAGCCAAGTCCGACATCTGCGCGGACTGGCCTGTCTGAGCTCTCGTCGGACAGGCCTGTCCAATGGAATAATTCATGCAGTGTACCCAAGATTGATTTGGAGGGCGTACTTGGTTAAGGTCTCCTCAATGGAGTCCTTGGGGTTGAGGGGTCCACAAGCGGGTAGGTGTGCTCTTAGCTTGAGAAATTGCCCAACAGTGGGCCTCCTCATTGGCATCAACTGGCATGAGGTTCCAGAGGTAAGCTGACTTTGAGCCGTCTGTGCCGTAAAAGACACCGCGGGATTGTGTCTCAAAGCTTGGGAGTTGGAGAGCATCGCTTGGTGTGAGATGGACCACGTACTTGTTGGGCCAATTGACGTGAGCTTCAGCTTGCTGGACGACCTTAGGTTTGATATTCAGCTCTTTTATCGCTGAGTGAAACAAAAGGTCGGGCTTGTTAATGATGGCTTTTTGTTCACCCAAAGCTCAAATCATGATAATCATGACGTTGAGGTCTTTTTGGATTTCCATTGTGCCCCGTTTGTGGTGACCGAATCCGTCCCACATGGCATGGAATTGTATGTGGGGGTAGACCTACGGAGTAGTTGGGCTCGTGTGATATCCCAGGTCTCGCCGAGAGTGGTGGTAGGAGGGATATCAGGCTTAAGGTTGATGTTGGATGTATCGAAGGGTGAGTTCTCCACCGATATCATGTTTGAATTGGGGTCTTTTGCTAATGTTGTCATTGCTTTCTTGACAGGTTGTTCCGGTCCCGCTAACATGTTTTGAGCAACGTTTACAGGGTTGTCTATAGCGTCGGCGGTTGCCTCTTTCCGTTTTACGGGAGTGTTGGGGGAGGGAGAGCTGGGGTCCATATCCTGTGTGAGGTATGCAATTTAAGTATGTACCGTGCTATTGTTATCAGCTGAAGTTACTGACGTAGTACAGGCGGGATGTATATAGTTGACTGTACAGACAAGGAATTTGCTTTTGCTGGTCAATCCCAGTGGGGCTAGGGGAAGCAGTGAGTGTCAGCGTCATTCTTGTTATTCAGGCAGCAGAGTGGTGAGAGGTTAGGATTGTTGTCTGACCTGTGGTTTTTTGCTTTTATAGCTGGCAAGAATTTTCAGTAAGTACGGGCGGGGTAGTAATACTATTGGAACACGTTCACTAGATGGAGTGCAGATATCTGATTGTATGTGTGTGGCAAGACGGTTGTCTTTGTCTGGGTGAGATCTGGTAGAGAGAACGGGGTATGTCTTTGCTCTCGCTTTTTATAATCATGCTTTGATGCAGTTGAGGTAGATGACAGGCTGATATTGTTTAGTTGCTGTGGTAGGCTGCACGACTGGTCCTCCAGAGGCCTCTTAGTCGCTCTTTGTTTTCTGCTACGTACGCGGGTAATGCCGTTCAGGTAGAAGAGTGGGTTCAGAAGGAGTCTATTGTGCTAGGACAATTATGTATACGTGGCCGGTATGTATTATTGTTTGGTTACGGGTCAGTATGCCATTACCTTTGGTTAGCAGTGTATTAGTTAGATTGGTTGACGCTGATGACACCTTTGAGGTGTGTGTTTACAGTGTCTGTCGATTGTTGTGGTCTATCCGTTTTATGTATGATAGGCCAGCAATAGAAAGATATTTTCAGGAATGTTCTGTGCGTGTGCTGTTGGGTTTAAGCTCCCCAAGAGGTGGTATTACTGGTGTGTATCTTTATAGAGTAAGTTATGGTGTGTGTCTTGCTCTTGTATATTTATTGGAGACCCTTATAGACCAATTATGCTTTCTAGTTTATAGGTTTGCTCTTGTTAAAGGAGATGTGGTGGTGAGCCAATCTTCATGTGGACTAGGTTGGTCCGTTTTGAATCAAGCTTGCCATCTCTTCCTATCTTGGTGTTGGCAGGGGGTTGACTTTTTCACGGTTTCCATGTGGAATCAGAGTGTGTGTGATTTTCCCTATCTATAGACATGAGTACTGTTTAGGTCAGGGAGTTGTGGATTCCCTTGGTCCAGGTTTGTTGTATTGTTAATGTTATTTTACTACAGGCAACACCTTTCAGGCTCCTGTTGGAAGGAGGATGGGGTTGTGGTGCATTTAAATGCGGTAGTGTGAATGTGGAGTGTTTCAGGCCATGAAGTGAAGAAAGTATGGCAATATCTCAAAAACACTTGTGATCTCAAGTTGACCCTAGAAGTCTAACATCCTTGACAATTCCTCAACATGTACAGCAACGCATCATGGGGAGACAATCCCAAACATTGTACTTCTCAATCTGGATACTTGTGTTACTTATTTGGAGCACTTGTATCATGGAACTCCTGTCAACACCATAATGTCACCTACTCGTCAACTAAAGCCAAACTGAACCCTCTGGTAGACTCATTTCATGAGGGAACTTGGCTCAAGGCCCTTCTGTCTGATATCTGGAATATTCAACTCAACACTGCTGTACACCACATTGATAATGAAGATTTGCACAAACGCCTCATGATGTCAGATGAAGAATTCTTCAAACAATTTGCCAACACTCATCACATTGACAATAAGGGCTTAGACAACAAGTTGAGAAAATTTGGGTTGAACCCCAAAACATGACATATCAACCTGAAACCAAGGGGATCCGTCAAAAAATAAAACACAAAAACATCCAAATCAAACTCATTGGGACCTTTGATATGCTTGCCAATGCCTTAACAAAGCCTGCTCCAAGATCTTCTATTTGGAACCTCGTCAAGACCGTTGATCCAACCTTTCCAATCAAGCAAGTCAAATCTCTCCAGCCACGGGGAGTGTAAAATAAATCTCTTTTTATAGTCTCCTCTTTCCATTCATGTCACACCTGTGACATCTCACTCTTTCATTTCTCTCTCTTCTTTTCCTTTCCTTTCTCCCAAGCTCTTTTCTTTCCATCCAACTTAACTCACTCAATCACTCAATATCTCAACCTCGAACACTCACAACTTCAACCTCAACTCAACCAACTACTCAATCAACTCATCTCATCCAACACACCCTTCTCTCATCATTCATCACTCGTATATTCCTATTTATCTATTCTTATCTCATTCTATCTCTCTCCTTCTACATCTCAACCTTGTGTCCTCTCTGGTGAGATCTGACTCACTCACTTCTTACATCTCTTTACTACAAATCACTGAATCCTCAACTCTAGCTCTGCCTTCCTCCATCCTCATCTTCTTGTCCTTCTTCTCTCAGCCTATTTGTCAGCCTTAGAGACAATAAGTATGTCTTAAACCTAAAGTTAGGCCAAGAATTATTGCCCTAAAGACTTCAAATAAAACTAAAGTCCCTTAGAAAAAGGGAAATAGAGTCTTGTAGCATATGTAATAATGGATAACCCATAATAAACAAAACACATACCTTATAATATGTGAAACTTATTGGATAATTACCTTATCCTTGGAAAGATAAGGATTATAGTCTACAGGGAAGACATAACCCATAGAATATACTGTAACACATATTACAACAGTAAAAATGAATGGTTTCTACTTTGAGACTAGTGGCCATTCCAGATTGAGAATGCCAAGCCACTAGCTTCCACACTAAGCCCCAAACACCATGTGCCAGAGTAATTACAGGACACATTGTCTACATACAGCTTAAGCCCACATGGTAATTCAACAAGGAGGTTGAAAATTACACATGTACTTATACAGGCACTAAAATCACCCAGCCAAGTACTATTTAAAGAAGTACTCTAAGATGAAGGAAAGAAAACATACAAAAACATACCCCTTTACTGCCTTTTTTGTTTTTCACCCAGATTTCTAAGTCACCACTAGAATTACATTCTTAGTATTGCCTTAATAAATCTGTGAAGTAACCTTCTAGCCAGTAGCTTGTTTATCCAGCACCATTTCATACTTTATTATTTCACCAACCATTGCCCTTAAACACAGGAAGAGAATCTGTCCTCCCTTATTGGTTAAACAAACCCTCTCACCCTTAAATTGCTTGTGTTGCAGACCTATTTCTAGGTTGGAGGTTGTCCTCAGACAACTAGCTCCTTTTGTCATAAAGTTGAGCATGAGTTACATAATACTCTTAATTATCTGGCTTTATAATGCCATTATCCTTGTTTCCTGCAGTCACTAAAGAGACCCAGGCTCACACTATTTCTCACAAGCTTCCTTGCTACAAACTGTTGGTTATTTCTTCTATTTCTTTTCTCTTCTTATCCTGATTCTTTCTAATTGTTTTTCTTCTTCAAGTGTGTTGGTTTCACTTCTGCAATAAATCCAGATTTAAAAGTCTTTTATCACTGAGGCTGACAGCTGGTAGATCCGCAAAATATGGAACAATGGCTGCACAAATGTGGTTTCATTGAGGTTGAAGATGAGTTTGAGAGAGGACCAGCCCTTTGTTGCAAAGTACCTTGAGCTGTTTGACAATGGGTTGTAGAATCCAGTTGATCTGCTCTAGTGACGGCTCCTTTGGACCAGCAGCAATTCCCACAACAAATACATTTTGAGGTAGGTATCTCATATCTCACGGCAAAGAGTAACAGCCCATTCCTATAAAGTTTATGCTTGCATTTTTCCCAGCCTTCTTGTTCCCATAAGGAATGATCCTGTCTAAAAAGAGACCACATGTGAGGTTGTTGGGTTTCTGGGTATATTGTGTCCCATCTGGCCCAAGGAACTCCTTGAAATCATGGAATTGTGGATATCACTTGCTGTGCAGTCAGGATTGAAGGGGGTACTAGAAACAGTGGCAACGGTTTCCAAGGCTGCTTCCACTCCTGGGACAGAAAAAAAAAGCAAGCCAGTTGTAAAGGTTCTGATAGGCATAAGTCTTGAGTGGGCAGTAATCGTTTTTTTCTGAGTTGATACAAGTCAGCTTTGCATGGGCTAGCGGCTTCCCTTAAGCCCCTAATTTACCACAGAAATGGAATGATTCATTAGAAGTATATCTGATGCAAAATTATTAACAAATAAACCAGATACTGGTATGAATTATACTCTAGGAAAAACGAGTTACTCCACTGTAATCTTTAATGATAAATACCTAAAGGTATTATTAGATATTGGAGCCTTCTGCTCGTGTACAAGTGCTGACTTCCTTAATATTAATTACCCTGAATGGAAACAATATTTATTACCAGTTCCTAGGGCAAAACTCAGTAGTTGTAACTCTTCAATGAAACCTGTAGGAATTATACCTATGACTCTAATTTTTCCGCATACCAAAGGCTCTTTAAGATTACACATTGAATTTGTGGTACTACAAGATGCTATTTGTGATTACTTAATCTTAGGGAATGACTCCTTTTGCATGTATGGATTTTATATATTCCAAAGTAAAGATAGATATTTTACTATTGGTGCGGATTGGAAGAAGAAATTCTCAATATGCAATATTAATATCAAACTACCTGATCCAATCACGGGAAAAAATACAAAATTAAATAAAGAATTAAGTACCTTTAATAATGAATATTTTAGCCAGGCCTCTATTAGTGAGACTTTGAGCAATGAGAAACAAATTGATATTCTTACAACATGTTACCGTAACAAAGAAGCATTTTGTACTAATGAAGAACCTATTGGTAAAGTGAAAGGATGTGATATTAAGCTTGAATTAACCTGTAAAGAACCCTACCCCCCAATTCTAAGGAGACCTCCATATCCTTCCAGTCCTAAATCCAGAATAGCTCTTGATACTCACATTAAAGAATTGATTGAGCTAAAAATTCCTGAGAAAAATAGGTCATAATGAACAATTAGAAATTACTACCCCAGTAATCATTGCGTGGCATAATGATAAATCAAGAATGGTGGGAGATTTTAGAGCTTTAAATAACTTTGATAAAGCTGACAACTACCCCATACCTAGAATAGATCACTCACTTCACAATTTATCTAAAGCTAAATATATCACGTGCATGGATGTACTGAAAGGATTTCATCAAATACCTATTGCAGAAGAAAGTAGGAAATACATGAGAATTATCTGTCACCTGGGAGTATATGAATACCTAAGAATTCCCTTTGGGATTAAAAATGTGCCTTCCCATTTCCAAAGAATGATGGATTCCATATTTGGGTGTTACATACGCCAATGTTGGATGATGATTTATATTGATGACATAATAATTTATTATGAAGATTGGGAGACACACATCAATAAGATAAATATTGTACTAGAAACCACCATTAAAGCTGGATTAAAAATGTCAATCAAAAAATTTAACTTTGGTTTTACAGAACTAAAAGCTCTAGGACATATAGTATCAGGATTACCTTTAGCTATTGACCAAAATAAAGTAGCAGCTGTTATGACTAAATCTATGCCTCATAATATTACAGAAAAGGAATCCTTTTTAGGTTTCTGCAGTTATTATAGACAACATATACAACAATTTGCTAACATGTCTAAGAGTTTTTATGAAATTTGCTCTAAAGACACTATTTTTGAAATGACTTTTTCTAGAGTCAAAGATTATGAATCTTTAAAAGAAGCTCTCACTACAGCCCCAGTTTTAGCTCAACCAGACTACAGTCTTCCCTTTATATTATATATTGATGCTTGCCTAGATGGATTGGGAGCTGCCTTGCATCAGGAATTCCAAGTAGAAGATAAACCCATTGAAAAACCTATACTATTTATATCCAGACAAATTAAGTTGACGGAGAACAAGTATGGTGCCAGCCAGATGGAGTGTCTAGCTTTAGTATGGGCATTAGATAAATTACATTACTATTTAGAAGGGTGTAAAGTAGTTTTAGTAACTGACTGTACAGCCGTAAAAACTTTAATGAACATGGAAACCCCCAATAGGCATATGTTGCAGTGGCAAATAGCTATTCAACAATACAGGGGGCACATGACAATTGTACATAAAGATGGAGCTAAACACAAAAATGCTGATGGATTAAGTAGATGGGCATTACCCAATACCACGGATAATCCTGCGTATGACCCTGAAGATGAGGATATTTTTCCAATATTAGGGATTCACACGTGTGATTTAGACCAATCATACTTTAATTTAATAGAAGAAAGCTATCAAAAAGATGTTGAATTAATTAAATTAAATTAATAGAAAACATATAAATAATAGAACATTATTGCATATTCTGATTCTACATGTAAAATGACATAGGGTTACCCCTGTAACTTTACTCCTTCTAGTAGTAAATCCACCTTAAACTACTATAATAATAAGTATAAACATGAATAGTAGAATACAAAACCTGTATGAAAAACAGAATAATCATCATACAACAATAAAACTATATTACAACTCAAAAGAGACATATTTAAACATCACTACATACATATTTTGACATTTGTGGCCCAATTGGGATGACATATTACCAATGGTGATCATGACAGATGTTCTACATGGTTACCACTTCAGTTGGACACTCTGAAGCGCACACTTGAACCATATTACATGACAGTAACTGTGGTAATACTCACATGTCAACCATTGACATCATTGCCAATCTGTCGTGGCTCATCCTTAGTAGTTACTACTAAGAATCATGACACAAGACAGCCCTCTCTAGCTCTCCTGTTTTGCCACCAAGGCTTCAAAGAAGATATTTAAGAGGCTCTTCTTTCCCCTTGCTTTAAATCCCCATCATCTTTTATACATACAACATACATACATAGCATTCCACCAGTCATAGTAACCAGTGTCCTGCCCTGTAAGTTTGTCTATTATAGCCCTGATCACTCAGCCCTCTTTCTTCACCAACTGCCAGTCTTTAGCCCATCAATCCAACTGCCTCAGCCTGTCCAGTAACCCCTAGAAGAGCCCCTTCCTTCCAGAAAAGACCATAACAGTAAGTCCTTTTCTTTCAGGAGTTGTGGCCCTTCTAGCCATCTTTACTGGGATCAAAACAACCCCTGCTTGCAGGCCCCAGTTGTAACAGGTCACCAATTTCCTCCGCCTTTGCAAGAAAACCTGTGGAGGGAACTAAACCACCCTGCTTGCAGGCCCCTCCTTAAAAAATATATTCTTATATTTTTTATCTCTCATGAAACCACCATATTACCACCCTTTTTTATCCTTGCACCCTGTGTAGCTAGAAGGATCTTAGTCCTTGGAATCACAGAGCGTGACAGTCTTGGATGCCCAAGGCATGGATGATACCAACCTTGGCCATGACTTTCTGGTGCATTGGAACCCAGATGTTAACTGGCAAGAAGGAGTAATTAACCTTTGACCCAGAATATCTCCAGACACTAACTTTTCTCTCCCAGTCAAAAAAGAATTAAACAGCTTACCCGACCATGACATTCAGTTAGATGACACTTTTCCACCAGGAGACCTTGAATATCCTGCCACTCCCTCTTCCATTTCTTCAAAAGATCATGGGGGAATGGCTTATTTCTCTAACTTACCTTCCCTTCCTTCTTGGAAGAGAAGGAATTACCTTCATTTAAAGGTTTTCTGTACTCCCTGATCATCTCACATCCTCCTTCACCTACTATTTCCAGCCTCAAAGAAGATGATGAAATCAAAGACCTCAAAACCATCCAAAAGACTCTTCTCCCATCTACCATGAATTTGCTGATGTTTTTTCCCCTTCAAGAGCAGATAAACTCCCTCCTCAAAGACCATATGATCACCAGATCAAACTCTTAGGTCCGGCACCTCCGCCTGGCCCATTCTAGTCTCTCTCAAAGCAGGAATCTGCTGAGATTTGAGATTACATTGCAGAAAATGTAGGAAAAGGTTTCCTCCAACCAAGCAGGTCAAATACAGGTTCTCCTGTGCTTTTGTCCCTAAGAAGGATGGATCCCTCAGACTCTGTGTGGATTACAGGAAGCTGAATATGTTACTCAAAAGAATGCTTATCCTTTCCTCCCATTTCTCACCTTCTCACTCTCTTCCATGGAGCTACTCACTTCTCAAAGTTCAATCTTCAAGGTGCCTATAATTTGATTTGAATTGCCAAATGTCACAAATGGCTAACAGCTATGCAACCAGGTTTGTTAGTTACGAGTATACTGTAATGCATTTTGGGCTTTGCAATGCTCCCTCCACTTTTCCAAACCTTGTCAAAAACATATTTGCTGAAATTGTCAAAGTATACGTAGTTTTCTACCTTGAAAATATTTCAGTTTATTTGAAGAACCTTGAAGATCACACTTCCCATATGAAGGAAGTGGTTCAAAGACTTCTAGAAAATTATCTTTCCGCCAAGTTGTCAAAATGTCAATTTCACAACTCCTCTCTTCATTTCCTTGGGGTAGTCATCTATACTGATGGAATCAGTATGGACTTGGAAAAATGTCAAAAGGTCCTCAACTGGGCCCAAACCCTCAAGTGTTAAAACACTCCAAGGCTTCCTTGGTTTTGCTAATTTTTCTTGCAAATTTATAAAGGATTATTCTAAAACCATAGTGAACCTGTTGAGTTTCCTGTTTGTCTGCTACCATGATGTATCACCAGCTGAACCATGAGCACTAACAACCAACACCCTGGCAGTCACAAGCGTCTGTAGCCTAGTTGGTAAAGGCTGTAGAGCGCTATGGTGATGAAAACTAGGAAATAGGTAAACTCCCCCAAGGGAAAAGTATATTTTGAATAATGTAAGACTATTTATAGTATTTACAACTATGTAATTAGGTTGTTGAGAAAGTATGTAAATAGAAAATCTAATAGTATGTAAATATAAATAAACTATTGTTTATTTATGATCTACTAGTGTGAGAATATGTGATTTGTAATCAATGCATAGTCTTGTAATAACAAAGGCAACACTCTAGCATGTGTTTCAGCTTAGCTGAGGTCTTCAGTTTGAATCTCACCAGACACATCTCCATTTTACAGTCTCTAAAGAACCTTCCTACTCTTCTTTGAAAGGATTCTCCTTTTGTGTTTACAGTTGAAGCTGAACGGGATTTTGATACTCTCAAGAAAGCTTTTACTACCGCACCAATTCTGGCTCACTTCAGTGAGATGTGTAAAACTATTGTTGAAACTGATGCAAGTGACTACACCATTGCAGGTGTTATATCTCAATTCTCTGCTTTTTCAAAGCACCTTCACCCTGTAGCATTTGAATCAGGAAGCTGCAATCCGCTGAACTCAATTATGAGATTCATGATAAGAAACTTGTTGCAATTGTCCATTGATTAAAAAATGGCGCTCTTATTTACTCAGTTTCCTCAAACCTTTTGAGATCTTGACTGACCATAATGCTCTTAAATATTTCATGAGCACTAAAGTTCTTACTTGCAGGCAAGCTCAATGTTCTGAACATCTTTCCGAGTTTAATTTTACTATAAACTATTGACCTGGCAAATTAGCGGTTGTTCCACATGTTTATCCCTCAGATGGGAGAGCCTTTGCTGATAGTCCCCTGCTAGGTTGAATTATATTTTCTTCTTCACCTGGTATATCTCTTAACTCAATCCTTTTGGAAAACTCAACAAAGAATCCTTGAGTTAGTTCAAACTTGGAAGGATGATCCTGTTTTGTTCTCAACTTCAAAGAAATCCCTCAAAGGACTATACAGTTGACAAGGACAACATGCTCCTTCATAAGGGCAGTTTTGTTGTTCCGGATGATCATTGAATCAAAGTTTATATTTTCAAATCAAGGCATGATTCCCCTCTGGGGTCACTTCGGCCAGGAAAAGACTCACAAACTTATTGCTCAAGAATTCCATTGGCCAGGAATGGTCAAAGATGTAAAGATTATGTCAACCATTGTCATACTTGCAATAGAAACAAGTCCTCAAAGCATCGGAAGTATGGGTTCTTCAACCGCTTCCATTCCACCATTTCCTTGGCACTCTCTTTCTATGGATTTATCTCCCAACTTCCTCTTAGTGATGGTCATGATGCTATCCTAGTGATAGTGGATTGTTTTTCAAAGATGTCCATATTTCTTCAAACCAAGACTACTGCACATCATCAGACCTTGCGAACTTGTTCATCAAACATGTGTTCTCAAAGCATGGTCTCCCTGATAATATACTCAGCAATTTTGGCTCATTGTTTGTTTCAGGTGTCTGGAATTAGCTCTGCCAACAAACTCAAATAACTTGCAGCTTATCAATTGCCTATCACCCCGAGTCAGATGGCCAACCAAGCAAGGCAACCAAATCCTCGAACAATATCTTTGAATGTTTGTCATTATCAACAGGAAAACTGGAGCCAATGGCTTGCCCTAGCCAAATTTGCCTACAACAATGCCACTTCCTCTCAACTCAACAATCACCTTTTCAACTCCAGCCTCTGACTATCTCTCAAACCTCAAGCTTCTTCAAGAACAACTTTGAACCAACCTCGAAGCAGCCAGTCAACAATACAGCTTCAAGACGGCAAATTTTGACTTGAATCCCCAGCTTACAACATTGCAAAAAAGTATGGCTTGACTCCCGCAACATTCAATTGACTCAACCTTCCAAAAATCTTCCTAACAAAAGTGAGGTCCTTTCACCATCAATCAGTCATCTTGAAGATGCCTATCACTCACCCTTCCTTCAAAGTGGAGTGCTATCCACCCAGTCTTTCATGTATCACTCCTAGAGCCCGCCAAGGATCTTTTCCCGGGAAAGCCTCATCCCCCTCCAGAACCCGTCAATATTCAATATCATCTTGAGTGGGAAGTAAGCCTATCCTCTATTAAAGACTACTCAAAGGCAAACTAAATATCTTGTTGAATGGACTGGATTCCAGTCTGAAAAAGATCAAACTCTTGGGAACACACAACATCTTTGAAATTCTCCTGCCTTTGTCCAAGACTTCCATCCCACGTATCCTTGCAACCTTGGCAATCTTCTTAAACCGTTTCTCTCTCCATTTCTTTCTTTCCCTTTTTCTGTATTTATTTTTCTTTCCCTTCTTTTTGTTCTCTCTCTCATTATAAACTTTGAAACACTCTTTAAAAAAAAAATCAATTTGAAACTCAATCTTTCTCTTATAATTATTTCTCAAATAAAATAAAATAACAAATAAAAATAATCAAATAAAATAATAAGGTAATAAATAAATCCATTCTTCCTTTTCCCTTCCTTCATTTTTTCTCAGCTTCTTCACAACTCTCTTTCAACTCCTTCACCAATAACATAAACTCCTCATATCACTTCCTACTACCAAGTTCAACATCCGCTTTGCAATCTGAACTTGAATCATTTGATGCTTGTCAAAGATCAAACCAATCTTCTTCAACAATTCCTGGTCCTTGACTTCTTGCAAGACCAACCTTCATCCCTCTACAATGATGAGATGGACCAGGGCTGGAGCAGCAGCCAGTGGGAGATGAGTGTGGGGAAGGATGATATCCATTGCATCAGTGATGAAGATACAGACTGAGATATGGAAGAAGAAACAAAAAGAAAGAAAGAAGAAGGAGAACAGAAGAACAAAGAAAGACATACTGGCAGCAGCCAGTGGGAGATGAGGTGTGGAAGGAGGAGAAAAAGTTCTTCCACACCTGACTGCTGTCCCGGGTATGCTAGACAACTAGTGACATGTAGGTGAAATGAAATGTGAAACCGTGACTGAATTAATGTAGCACACTACTGATAAACAGAGTGAATAAACTCAACATACAACTCTTCATTGTAGATTTGCTTCCTCAAACTACTTCCTTTTACAAAAATTTTGGTTAAATTCAAGCATAGGTTTCCCCACCTTCATTTCCCTTTCCTCTTCTCTCCTCCCTCTTGTCTATCCTCTCCATCAGCTCCTTCTCCTTCTTTGACTCCCCTTCCCTTGACTCTCTCTTCTCCTTCCCTATCCTTTCTTCTTGATTCTTTCTTTGATCCTTTCTTTGGACTCTTTCTTTGACAATAGCGTTGACTCCCCGACGGCTCCTTTTGTGACTCAAGCCACATCCGGATTGTGAGGCTGTTCAAGCAAAACAATTGGGTTGGGTTTCATCATACAGCGGCAGTGGCGGAGGTGTCATGGTCTGGTATATTGGGTGGTGATAAACGCACGCCAATGGGCGCGCGCCCACGCCCATTGCACCCGATAAAAAAAAGGTGTGTTGCCCACACACCTTTTTTTTATTGGCGTGCGGGCTGCACGCCCATTGGCGTGCGACACTTCAGAGTGCGGTCGCACGCCCTGCCCGTTCAGAAAAGGCGTGCAAACCGCACGCCCTTCCTATGTATATAGGCAGGGGCGTGCCCTACCTATATACATGCTGATGTCCATGCGTACACAAGAATGTACAAATGACATCAGCTCCAGTCAAGGAATACAGCCTCCTTGACTGGGAGGGATCCCTCCCAGTTGAGGAGGCTGTATAACCTCCTCGACCGGAGGGATTCCCTCCAGTTGAGGAGGTTGTACAGCCTCCTTGACCGGGAGGGATCCCTCCGGCCAAGGAGGTTGTACAACCTCCTCAACTGGAGGACTCCCTCCTGCAGAGGAGGTTACAAACCCTCCTCGGCCGGAGGGATCCCCCCTGGTCAAGGAGGTGTACAACCTCCTTGACTGGAGGGAATCCCTCCGGTCGAGGAGGTTATACAGCCTCCTTGACCGGAGGGATCCCTCCGGTCGAGGAGACCCCTTGACTGGAGGGAATCCCTCCGGTTGAGGAGGTTATACAGCCTCCTTGACCGGGGAGGGATCCCTCCGGTCGAGGAGGCTGTACAACCTCCTCGACTGGAGGGAATCCCTCCGTCCGAGGAGGTTATACAGCCTCCTTGACTGGAAGGGATCCTCCGGTTGAGAGAACCTCCTTGACTGGAGGGAATCCCTCCAGTTGAGGAGTTATACACCTCCTCAACCGGGAGGTTCCCTCCGGTCAAGGAGGCTGTATACCTCCTCGACCGGGAGGGAATCCCTCCGGTCAAGGAGGTATACAGCTCTCGACCTGGAGGGATCCCTCCCGGTCGAGGGGCTTGCAGTCCTCCCCGGCAGGCGTGGCGGCTGCACACCCATCCTTGGGGGTCCACACCTGTTGATGGGCATGCAAACTGCACACCCATCTACAGGCGTGCCCACACCCCAAGGATGGGCATGCAGCCCGCACGACCAATAAACAAAAGGTGTGCGGGTTTGCCGCCGGTCAAGGAGGCTGTATAACCTCCTCAACCGAGGAAAATCCCTCGTCCGAGGAGGTTCTACAGCCTCCTTGACTGGGATGGATCCCTCGGTCGAGGAGACCTCCTTGACTGGAGGGAATCCCTCCAGTTTGAGGAGGTTATACAGCCTCCTCAACCGGGAGGGGGTCCCTCCGGTCAAGGCGGCGTATACCCTCCTCGACTGGGAGGGAATCCCTTCGGTCAAGGAGGGTATACAGCCTCCTCGACCTGGAGGGAACCCTCCCGGTCGA